>JAMKPZ010003045.1:0-41175 GCA_024699675.1 Amphibolis antarctica
TTTGAGTGAATATGATGCAACTTGTCTTCCTTCAAATGTAATTAAAAATTTTAATTATAGAGATTCACAATTACGATCAGTAATTGAGTAAACATTTGGCATAATAAATCATAGGTTTGCCACATTGTGAGGTTACATATTATTTCTCTTTGAAACTCAAACAAAAATTATCCTAGCATATTGTTTAGTACATAACTTTAAACAAATTTACTTTAAGATCTTGAAGATGATATTGATGACAAAGGAATTAATGCTGATCCAATTAGACATGATGTTAATGAGTTTGAAAGTTATCATGCTGAATCAAATCAAGCTTTGAGAAAGTACATTGCAAATAAAATGTATGAAAAGATAATGACAATGATGTGAACAAATAGAAATATATAATCTTTATTTGTAGAAAAACTTGTATATTATTTCAGACAATAATATATTTATTTTATACACTTCATTTAGCCGTACATAATATTTTTTGTGTTATGTACTTTCTTTGTGCACTTCATTTATATAAATGATATTTTTGAAAATTATTTAATATTTTAAAATAAATATTCTAATATTTATTAATTTATTAATTTATTAATTAATATTTTCCTTTAAAATTCATATTTTTATATTTATTTTATATTATGATAATTTTATTTAAATTATATGAAATAATAATAATTTAATTCAATTTTATTTAATTTCACGTATGTATAAATATGACTATTTCTAATTTTATTTAATTTTAAAAGATATACAAATGACTTTATATCAAAATTTATTTTTATTTAATTAAATATTTTTATTAAAATAAATTTTCGTATTCTACTTACGCACATTCGAATTACATTTTTGCAACATGTGTATTGTATATCAGTCAAATAATAATAAGATGTATAATAAATTATAAGATAAAAAATTATATATATAAATTTATATAATAATAATAATATATAAAAATTTTAAAAAATCTTTCCGGAATTAAAAGTAGAACTTCTTTTCCGCACGAAATGTCACTACGCCGCGCGTTTCGAGGTGGTGTGGTATGGGCCGCCATTCCGCACCACCGCCACTTTCGTCCACCGCACTTTTCCCTGTTCTCGTGAATGTCGTAATCTTAAATTTACAAGAAAATTAAATAATATTTTTTAATTAAAAATTTAAATTTAAGATTTCAAAGTTTTTTAAATTTTTTTATAACTATTAAATTGTTTACCGTTTTAAAAAGTCGTACCTAATTGAATCAGCGTAATTCAATACAGTCACCCCCATACTATTAATTAGATATGACATGATATTTTTGTATTTTCGTGTTGATATAATATGATTCGCTTTTGATATATGGGTTGATATCATACGGTATAAAAATAATTTTATAATTTTTTAAAAATTTTATATTTATTTTAAAATACATCTATATATCTTTAATATTTATAAATTATATTAATATTATAATATTTTTAATAAAATTACAAGATCCTAAATTGACTATATTTGGACCGTGAGTCAAAATCAAGCACAATCTAGCCTAATCAAATATGGGTGTGTTCACAAGAATTTTTTTGAGTTGAAAATAATTGAAATTAAAGTTAATTTTGTGAATAAAGTTAAAATTACGTAATAATTTTGATGATAAAATTTATATATTAAAATTTATATTATAATAATATTATTATTAAAAATAATTTTTAAAATTAAAAAAATTACTCGTAAACATAACGTATAAATAATGTCAAATCTAAAAAAGTTTAGACCATATCACGCGACACGATTCCTTGCACCTCTAACCGCCTCCACTTGCCATTGCGATTTTCACGATACGATGCTTCATGTCGAATGAGTCATAAATGCGTCAACAACAGACACGTGCATCATTTCCCCGAAACGAAAGACGAGAGATGCCAACAAATTTTTAGCGACAATTTGGTTTTGATAAAAGATCGTAATGAACATAATTTGCAATAACTTCAAATTCTAATGCACACTAGCTAGATTATAACATAAGGTAACTGATGATATAATTATTTTTAAATTTTTTAAAGATAAAAGTAAACTTAGATATCGTTTATTTTTCTAGAAATATTCTTATTTTTATAATGATATTCACATTCTTAAATTCACTCATTCTATTATCAAAATTACTTATTTTCTTTTTTTATTTTAAAATTATTCACGTAAATTTTTTTTTTCTCTCTTGCAAAGTACAACAACGGTTAGTAAATTTCCTACGTCACTGGCATTAAAATGGTTTGACTTTTAATCGATTGGATTACACGAAAAATGTTCCCATGCATACCAGAAATGATTCCCCACACGCACTCAAATTTCTTTTCTTTTTTTTATTAAATTAAAATTTATTTATATATTTAATAATGTGTAGTATTATCTGTCGTGTGTAAGTGTTTCAGCCAGTTCAAGATTATATTCATTACCATTTTTTATTTATTTAGAAATCAGTAAGTATAATTTCAAATTAAGGGAAGATTTATATTTTTGAAAAGAAAAAAATTGTAAAAAGTAATAAAAAATTTAACTTATTATTTTTTATTATTTCTTACCATTTTCTATAATACAAATTCCTCTTAAATTACTATATCCAATAATGGATGCTTACGTATACATGCATCTTCTGGAAAAGAAACCGTGGAATCCGCAGTGGGAAGGCAGGTTAGGGACATGGAGTAGTCATTTTTCAGAATCCCCCTTTTCAGGTTGGCCGCAGGGGCTGCAAGAAAGAAGGCAAACTTTTTTTAAACAGGTAGATTAAAGATAAGATTTGTACCTGAAAAGGTTCGCATTCAAAGTAGAAACGAATAAATGAGATCTTAATTAGCATCATCAAGAGTTGAATGATCAAATTTTTTGGTAAAAAAGAGAGAGATCTAGGGTTAAATAAGTTACACCGGTCATTAATAACTATTATCTTATTTCTTAAGTTTATGCTCCTACTTGTCCATGACCATTATTCAACTGTTGTGGATCATGCGTGCACATGCTGAAAGTTTTGCAAATATATATACTGTAAGCAAGGGGCGTACAAATTGAAACAAATATTTGATTAATTAAAGATAACAATACACATAACTTTTTCTGGATTTCATGTAAAAATAATATTCCCTAAAACCACGAGTTCGAATCTTTCAGTTCTCCTGTGTCATCGATTATTACTCCACGGAAATTTATACTAGCGAACCATCGTGTAAAAAATTGAAACTCTCCAAATGGCGCACCAAATACTAGAGACGCACCTCCATTGATATAGCTTGCTAGCTTCCACCCCGGATTCGAAGGACAACAAGAACGATACGTATTTCACTTTTATTTTTATTTTTTATTACATCTGCAATAATTACCACCAACTTCGTATATTAAATTACACTTAGACTAATTTATTATAGGGTGAGGGCAGAAGCTGCAGCGGTTAATAAAATAATATAAACAAGCCTGAGAGAGAGAAGGTAAGGTAGGGGTGTAGTATATTAAATAATATAAGGTTAATTTTACGCTTTGTTCGAATAATTTACTTTAATATTTTTGAAGTAGAAAAAATTAATTTTTATATTACTTTATTATTGAATGTATTTTTCTCTTGTACTTATTTTTTGATAAAGTCATGTAAACTTGATATAGAAGATTATTTGTAGTTACCTCTCTCTTTCCAATCTTCTTTATGCAATCTTATGAATTTAATAAGGTAGACACATCAAAAGTTCCTTTATGATACGTAGAAAATTCCTTTGAAATGTATCAGAAATTTCTTTCTAATGCATCAGAAGTTCTTCTATGATGTATTGAAAATTCTTTTAAAATGCATTAAAAATTTCTTTGAGATATGTCAAAAGTTCCTATGGAATGCACTAGACATTCTTCTAGAATACTGGAAGTTCCTCTAGGACTCATCAAAAATTCCTTTGAAACTTACCAAAAGTTTTTCTAGGACTCACTGCAAATTCCTTTATGACACATTGGAAGTTCCTTTGAAACTTATTGGAAGTTCTTTTAAAACACTGAAAGTTCTCCTAAGATGCACTGAAAGTTCCTTTAGAACTTGTATTAACATCCACTACATACAATCTCTACCTTTGACACGTCCCCACCTTTGTGCCTCTATTTGCCTTCATGTTGTTAATAAAGAAAGGAAAAAAAGAGAAAAAAGTAAAAACAAAAGAAAAGGTGAAAAAATGAAAAAATAAAGGAAATAAAAATATTAAATAAAAATTATATTAAAAAATAAATTTTTTTATTTTTTTTAAAAGTATGTTTATATATTTTATTATTTTAATTAAATTATAAAAGAATATTATTTAAAATATATAAATGTTGATGTGAAGAGAGACATGATGACAAAATAATGAGAAAAATATATTAAGGAATGTAAAGATAGTAATAGAAATTAGGAGTATTATTAGAAGTTGAAAATGATGTTGGTGAATAAAATTTTAGTTTATTTTTAAAATTATGGATCTATTTGTTTACACATTCATTTTTTATTATTTATTAAATAATTTTTACATAAATTATATATTTTATTCGTTATTTTATTACATATTTATTATTTTTTTATCAAATAAATTTTACTATTTATTATTCGATTACATATTTTATTTATTATTTATCATAATTATAAAAATTATTATTATTATTATTTATCATAAATAATATAATTTTAAAAAAAAATCGAAAACTTCACTTCACCTTAACTCAACACAAAAATAAATAGTTTCTACTTTTATCGTTGGTATTATTATTATATAAATTATAATATATAAATTTTTATTATCTTTATTACGTAAATTTAATTTTATTTAAATAAGGTTATAGTGTTTTTTTATTTTTATTTTTACATTAATGGGATGAGGGAAGAGGTCCGAATGTCCGATGGTTGTTGTATGTTGGCGTCGGGCAACGAACGTCACCTCCGATACGCCTCGACATTAACAGACGGAAGGAGAGAGAAAGTGAGGGCGGAAGATACGACAGAGAAGCACAAAGCAGCAGGAGAGCAGGAGGAGAGGACAGTCCAAGGGAACTTGCCTGCTCGCCGGTCGGCTCCGTGTCGGGAGGTGGCAGCCCAACATCCACGTCCAAACCCCGACCACGCTCCGCTTTCCCCTGCACACTGCCCCCTCCCCGGGGGCTCCCTCCAATCACCGCCGGTGGCCCGCCGGACCCCGCTCTGGATCCCGGCGATCAGCCTGTATGCCTCGGTGAAGTCCCGCCGTAGCCGTTGCCCGAGCTTTGATCATGAAGGCGCAGGGCGTCAACGGCGCCGCCGCCAACACCGGAGACGGTAAGTGCACAAGCTTGCTTTCTGCACTGGTGCAGGGTGACGATTGTGTTGATCTGTGAAGATGTGGTGGTGGTGGTATGTTTGCAGGGGAGAAGAAGAGCAGCGTCAATCCGGAGCTTTGGCACGCCTGTGCCGGCCCCTTGGTCTCCCTGCCACAGCTGGGGAGCCTCGTGGTCTACTTCCCCCAAGGTCACAGCGAGCAGGTATATCTACCATCTCTGCGACGGAAACCGCACGCTCGCTTCTTCTGTCTGTCATTCATGTGTAGAAGTCGAACTAGAAAGTGAAACTTGGGCTGGTGTCGTCGCTACAAAGAGTAGTTCTTCTTCTCGCCTTTTCTTTTTCTGCCTTTTCCTTTCAACACGCTATTATATTCCCTTCCTTTTGGAGGATTTTCCGTTTCGAACGCTCTTTACCTGGAAGACGTCATAGCAAAATACTCAGAGAGCAAAGCAGATATCTGTTGGAAAATAGTACTGATGGCCTCACTTTCTTCTCTATGAATCTGCTTTTGTCTGGGAGACGCCCTAGCGCGCTAATCAATGGCTGTTTCAGTCCAAAGCCGGTTTCTATCTCTCATGGTTGAACACAGAACAAATGCCCTTTTCTTCAGTATAAATCTTAATATTTTACCGCAGAGCATGCTTAATTTTATGACAATGGTGTTATTCGGATCTCTGCAGGCTATTCTTGCGTGCCTTTCGGTTTGTCCGTTCTTTCGCTCATGGTAACTTGTTCGTTCTTCTCAGGTTGCAGCGTCTATGCAAAAGAATGTTGATGCTCCCATTCCAAATTACCCTAATCTACCCTCCAAGTTGATATGCCTGCTTCACAGTGTTACCTTGCATGTAGGATGCTCTACTTGTCTCTGTGCATCCTTTTTTCAGGCTTTCTCCACGATTATTTTCTTTGGACCAAATTATTTACAACTTTTTCATCCGCATCATTGTGTAGGCCGATGCGGAAACAGATGAGGTATATGCTCAAATGACACTGCAGCCAGTTAATACGGTAAGCGTTTGTTTGCGGTCATGAGGTGTAACTTCTAAAATAACTATAGATGAATATGTCTTTATTCAAGCTGCTGTATTGCATCTGCAATTCGTGTATTTCCCACGGCTTCTTTAAACAGTGTGGACCACTTAGATTGTCTTGATAACTCTGATTCAAAATTTCAACCAGACAGAAACTGAAAATTCTTTTTTCTTTTGAAACCTTGGCAGTATGATAAGGAGGCATTTTTAGTGTCTGATCTTTCTTTAAAGCAAAATAAACCTCAACCTGATTTCTTTTGTAAAACCTTGACGGCAAGTGATACAAGCACACATGGTGGCTTCTCTGTACCTCGTCGTGCAGCAGAGAAGATATTTCCTCCTCTTGTGAGATACAATTTTCTCTTATTTTCAGTTTTTTTAGTTCTCTTGGTGTTTTGTTATGGTTGGTTTTTGTGTGAGATTTGAGATCTTATGCGTCTTAATATGCCCTATTGTAGGACTTCTCAATGCAGCCTCCTGCCCAAGAATTGCATGCTCGAGATTTACATGATAATCTATGGACGTTTCGTCACATCTACCGAGGTGCTGGCCATAAGTTCTCTTAGTTAATACATAAAGGTGTTAGTTGACATTAGGTTCTAGGTTCAATTCTAGATCTGATTGATGTGTGGGAAATTAGCCAGTTAATGACATGTATTGTTGTGGGGTTGTACTTTGGACTTGACTGCCATTTCTGGTGTACCTTTGGTTTAATTCTCAGCTGTTTATTGAAAAATGGCCCTTATGTTATGAGTTCTTAATCTGTTGCTTTTACCACCAAATATTGGTATTTTATTGTCAATGATATCTGCCTGTTTAGGTCAGTTAAGCTGCTGTATTTGTATGAATACGAACCTGTTAATCAATATCAAGTTCAAGCTCCTTTTTTTGTTTTCCTTTTGTGTTTCTTGTCTCATTCCCCTCTATTTCTTCTCTCTTTCTGGTTTGTCTCTCTCTTGGATGTTTTCTTCCCTCTTGCATGCCGATCTGACATTCATGTGCTTGATTTGACACTGGTCACCACCAAAATCTGACATGTTTATCTATTGAACTTGTAGGTCAACCAAAAAGACATCTGCTTACAACTGGATGGAGTCTATTTGTGAGTGGGAAGCGACTGTTTGCTGGTGATTCTGTCTTATTTATTAGGTAGTATTTGTTGATATCTGATGCACCATTTGGAGCAACAGTTTTTTGTTTTAACTAGATCCATGAATATTAAAATTGTCAAATACAAATTTCTCATCTGTTGAATTTTGTAAGCTTCTCTTATGGGTTGATATCAATGTTTTTCTCCTATTTGAAAGAGATTTTGAGTTTGTTCGATGTGTATTTGAGAAATAATTTCTCACATGTTTAGTGATGGTATTTACAGGGATGAAAAATCACAATTACTCTTGGGCATTAGACGAGCAAATAGGCAACCTACTAACCTATCATCATCAGTTCTGTCAAGTGATAGTATGCACATTGGAATCCTTGCCGCAGCAGCCCATGCTGTTGTGAACAACAGCCCATTTACTGTATTTTATAATCCAAGGTCTGTGAGTTGAATTTCTTTTTAATTGATTTGGATTCCCACATTTTTGCCAGATTCCCATGGTTAGATCTGATGTTGTGAAATGCTTGTTAATAACTCAATTTTTTCCTTCCTGTAGGGCAAGTCCATCTGAATTTGTCATTCCATTGGCAAAGTATAACAAAGCAATCTACAGTAACCAAATATCTCTGGGCATGCGGTTCCGAATTATGTTTGAAACTGAAGAATCTGGAACAAGAAGGTAAATTTAGTTGCCCCTGTTTTGGTAAAGCCCAATTTATACATTTGTTGTTACACTGTCCATTAATTTATTCCTACATTATAAATGCCAAGAAGGTTGTGTAAACACATGAATTTTTTCGGGTTTTTATTTTTTTCACAGGTATATGGGTACTATTACTGGTATCAGTGATATAGATCCAGTCAGGTGGAAAAATTCCCAATGGCGCAACCTTCAGGTTGCTTATCCTATACAGTTACTTATATGGCCTTTCTATAAAATTCAAAGCATTTTTCATCTGGTTTGTTGAATCTAAAATAGGTTGGATGGGATGAATCTGCTGTGGGTGAAAGACGCAATAGAGTCTCTCTTTGGGAGATTGAACCAGTTGCTGCCCCTTTCTTCATCTGCCCCCCACCATTTATCAGATCCAAGCGCCCCTGGCAGTCTGGAGTGCCAGGTATCAGCTGCTAAAACATACTTTGGTTTACTTTTTAGATTTTGTCTTTTCATTTCACATACACAACTTTTGAAATTTTATCCACCTTTCTATATGAGCATATACATTATTTTAAATTAGGAAAGTCTAGTACTTGGAACAAAATTACTGCAAGTAGTGTTGATTGGATTGCATAAAACGAACCAAATTAAGGGGCAGACCTTGGTTTGGAAGGAAGGTCTGATGTAACCTGAAGGTCACGAGTTTAAAATTTATGGAATAACAATGTGGTATTAGAGTCCGACAACGAGGAATTGACTAAATCATTGATTGAAGTGGAGGACATGGTGTTCTGTTTGCAGTAGGATATGACAAAGGTTATTTAGGAGCTTACGGAGGTGGTTTGAAGTCTTGGTACAAGATCCCAGAATACAGCTTCAATAGGAGGATTATGTTGTTGGCTGGATAGAAGACATTCATGAGAATGAAGAGGGACACAGAATGGTTGCCTAGATCATCCTTTAAGCTGACCTTTCCAATCCTTTGTGGTGAAGTAGACCTGGTAAGTTGGGTGGCTTGGGTGGAATGATTCTTTTACTTCTACAAGATTCTTGAGCACCAAGAGATTCGATATATGACACCCCACTTGGGAGGATTTAATTGCTATGAGGTGATTAATTGCCGAATGATCTGGAGGGACTTTTGCGAGGATTTAATTGCCAAGTTCAAGGCGAAGGAGATCAAACAATGCATCATGAAGTTGTCCAAGTTTTGTTAGATGGGGAGTGTCTAGGATTACCAGGCTAAATTCGAGCGGACATTAAATTGAATACCATAGTTAGATGACTTTGATGTAGTTGACTTTTTTATTAGTGGGTTGTGTGATGAAATTTGAGTAGATGTGCAAGTGGCAAGGCTAGTCTCATTATTTGTGGCCAAGAGGATGGCTCGGATGCATGAAGATAAGTAGAGCCATCATGCCTTCTTGATGTGGGAAGGGTTGGTCGTAAAGGATGAGGTAGACACAATAGGGAGGAGGATGGTTTCCAGGGATAATGTGATCAAGCAATCAACTGTTAGAGCTAGAAGTTCCCAATCCCACTTTCAAATGGCAATTGGGTGTTCTTAAAACTTCCTCCCTATCAATAGTAGATGCTTGTATAGTGGGAAAACTAGAAGCTTGCTTAGAGTTATTTCAGTCCCTTCTAGGTTGCGTGAATTGGCAAGGTCATGTATAAACTGCAACTACCAGAGAAGGTACAGATTCACTTGGTCTTCCATGTATCATTGCTTAGAAGAAGATCAGGGATTGTCTGATGGGATTTTCACTTTTGGAGTTTGCTTACAGCTTTGAAAGGTAGCGGAAACCAACAGGTATTTTTAAAAGAAGGTTGGTCAAGTGTTTAGGAAAGGTTGCAATTGACATTTCGATCTAATGGGAAGGCATAGATGCCTCCTAAGCAACTTGGGAACCCTACGAGATTGTTGTTGCTTGGTGGCCTAAATTGTACATCAGGGACAATGAATGTCTTAAGGGGGGAGAAGTGTTACTGGCCAATGCATGAGGTGGTAAGTCCAATTTAGTTAGTTGGAGGGTTGTTAATGTCATTGCATGTACCCTACATTATAAAATGCTTGTATGGTTGAATGTCAGAGGAAAAAGAAAACAAGTTATAGCAACACACTTGTGTAAAGGTTAGTCCACCACTTCTTACACATTCCAATCGCTAGAATTCTGGGCGGACCACCATTGGAATTTATCAACTTTTCTTGTGCCTCAATTCTTCTTTCTACTTCTCTACCTCTCTTCCCCATCTCTTCCCCATCTCTTCCCTTCCCAACTCAATCTCTAGCAGCCAAGTGTGAACTAAGCCACGAAAGTGACGATCATTCTTCATCATAGGTTGGAAGAGGAATTAGGAGAGGTGGCCTCTAGCTGTCCACTGATCTTAGTGAGCCATGGTGCACAACAATAAGAGACTAGGCAAACCCTAATTACCATGTTGCCTTATGATGGTGTCCATAATTTTTTCCTGTTTCTGTCTCCGTTGTCATATTACCAAAGCTGTAGCCATTGATAACCCATCTACATTGTTCTGTCATTGCTATCAGACCTCTCAACCTCACAAAGTAGCATTGTTGAACTCATCTTGGACTTTCATCATCAACATTTGACCCATACGTCTCTTTAGCCATTGTTGTTGAGTCTATCTTGGTCATCCTTAGTCATCACAAGTCCCATCGAGAAGCTTTTTCATTGTTGTCTATTCTTGTAAGCATTCAATGTTTCCATCACTCTCTTTCCCCTACTAGCATTGCTGTCAATATTGTTGGTTCTATTTTGTTATATTGTCCTTTGACTAACTTTTCTCTTGTCATCTTTGCCATCTTTTCCTATGGTTTCGTTGCCTACCTACACCCCCTTCCTCTCATCATGATGTGTTCATGAAGAAGATGAAGAAGAATGGGTGGGGCCTATAATGGTGTTGATGAGGACCACATGTTGTCTTTGTATAAAACAAAAGAAGGAAGTGACCAATGGAAAGGAGAAAGATAAAAAAAGAAATAAGTTGTGGTTACTGTTTTGGTTGGTTATGTGTTTATTGTAGCAAGAAAAAAGAAAAGAACGAAAGAAATGATGTGGATTACAATTGGAGGGGAAAAGATAAAAAGAAAGAAAGAGAAGGTAGAAAAGAAAAGAAATGAAAGAAGGTTGTGGTGGGGTATGTGTTTCATTTTTATGTTTAAAAATGTTGGTGGAAGAAGTTAAAACAAGAAAAAAAGGTTTCTGAAACATGAAGAAAGATGACAAGGGAAAAGCATGTTGCTTGTCTATAGGAAAAAAGTTGTGTCATTTTAGAGTTTTGTATTTGCTTTTCAATGTTTATCTTTGCAGGTGCTTGTGTGTTAGTCAAATGATCTAAACAAGTTGATCAATGTTCATACTTGAAAAATAGGTTTTGATGATGTTAAGTATAATTTTTGTACAGGTATAATATGTCGGAAGTTTTGACTAAGTCTGTGGAAGTTCTGTTATTACAAGGAGTTACATTAGCGAAAGTGTTGTGGACGACACAAACTTTCTATGGATAGGTGCAGAATATAGGTTGAAGGGCTTACGGAAGTTTTGTACTCATTATGGAAGTTCCGTTAATTATTTCCTACATTATCTAATAATTATTATGCAAAGTTCTAGACAGATGTTTCGGGGTCATTGAACAAACATTCCATGATCGTATTAGAAATGACCATAGAGTCCTTAAAATTGATGTTAATTATTATTGTAGGACGGATATTCCGTTGTGTTTCGGTGGAGAATCCATTATCATTTGTGCATGAATGTTTATTATTTTAATGAATGGATGTTCTAGCTTAAATTAACAGATATTTCGTTATTATTCAATAACTTGAATTATTAGCTTTCATTGAGTAGATATTTTGACAATAATCGATGAACATTCTGTCATAACTTTTATACTTGTCTTAGTGTTGACTTTGGATGGAAGTTCCGACTTCAATCAATGGATTTTTTGTTATAACTAGTTTAAATAAATTTTTTATATAAGTAATGAATGGTTGTTCCAACCTTAGTTGACAGACAGTTTGTTATAACTTTTTCTACTTGTAATTCAAAGAATGTTCCAATCTCTTTAGATGGATATTCCGTTAATATTTGAAATCTTACAAGTCTAAGCTTAATGTTTGACAGAAGATTCGTAGTACAGGGCTAGATATTTCGTGGGAAAATAGAGATTCCATCCGACCTAAATGGAAAATTCGTGACTGTTGATTAATTTTTGCAGGATATAGAATCTATCACTCTGAGATTTTAGGGGTAATTCTTTGCAGGATCAAAGGAATAAATACTTGTTAGGATATGATGAAGAACAGAAAGAGTAAGAATTCAAAATAAATGAAGAATTTGAAAGATTCATCTCATGACAAATGGAAGGAGGTCAACATTCCAATTGTGGCAGTGGACTGAATTATAAAAAGAGAGGAGCAAGGAGCAACCAAAGGACTTTTTGTGTGCAATTTTCATGTGCTCTTGTTGTGTGTCATTTTTTAGGATACTTTTGTTTGTCTCTGTGTTTCAATGTCTCACAAAGTGGTCTTGCAAGTTGTCCAATGATTGGTAACAAGAAGCTTCCTCAATGGGTTGTGGTGAAAACTGCAAAGTGGGAATCTTTGTAGGGTGACAAGGTGGTTTCCTTGTCAAAAGGGTTCTTCTTTCCTGAGTTTGTAAAAGTAAATAGGTATAATGGTTGAAGTGTGAACTTGTAAAATACTCAAAGTTAGTGAAACTCTTAGGGACAAACCCTAGGAGTGGATTAACTCTAGTTTATGGTGAATCACTATAAATTTTCTATGTGCTTTTATTTTACTGTTTTTAATTGTGGTTTTTATTGAATAATCGTTTTATTCACTATTCATCTCTCTTCTAGTGAAGTCATCAATCCTAACAATACCTTGGTAAATTTGTTGTACAGGTGGTGAGTTTTGTTGATTAAGTGTAATGATGTCAATAATTTGATCAATATTTGGGTTTGCTGAACACCTATCATTGTTGTTGACCAAATCAAGTGTAATAGATCAGGTCAATTAATCGTTGTTTGTTCATACCTTCCTAATGACTAATCCCAATGTTGCACTTTTATCTTGAGTTATTTCCGTACTTCCTTGATTATGTTTTACGTGCTTTAGCTTGATTCAATTTTTTTTAAGGAAAGGAGAAGGAAGATGACAAAATGAATATTTTTTAGATTTATTGGAAAAATGTTGTGTTTGAGATTCTTGTATTCGCAGGATTTTTGGGTGTTTGTGTTTGCAAATACCTCGTGTTGACTGAATCTAATGATCTCAACAAGTTCATCAATGTTTGCACTTGTTTAGTGAATGTATTGTACGGGTGTCATGTTTTGCTAAGTCCAATGATGTAAAATTCTAATAAATGTTTGGGTTCTTCAAACATCTGTCACATATATTGTTGTTGAATAAGTCAATGTAATAGATGTAATTCATTGATATTTGTTTTTGCCAACCTAACAAGTAATTGTAATTGTCTAGTTTTAATCTCGATTTATTTTATGTATTTTCTTGATTATGTTTGAGTTTGTTGCAGGTTAGACATTTAAATACTCTTGCTCCAGATGGAATATAAGAATGAATAGGTCATTATATTGGATCATAATTAGCATTATTATTATGTGTTGAATAGTGGGTAACAGTCACATTTTTAGCTATGGAATTGCTTTCTTTGTGTTACTTCTATATGTAGAGGTCTTACGGTAGTTAATGAAATAATCCAATCTTCCACTTAGTTTCTACAAAGGCATTAGACCAGCGTTTAACTATATTGTTATTAGCTTTACATGGTTGATGCTAATAAGACCTATTTTTGTAGATGATGAGTCAACTGATTTAGAAAACCTCTTCAAGAGAACAATGCCCTGGTTAGCTGATGAGATTTGTGTTAAGGATTCCCAGTCCCAGAGTGCTGTAATGCCTGGCCTAGGTCTAGTCCAGTGGATGAACTTGCAGCAGAATTCTTCACTTGCTAATGCTAGCACACAACCAGATTATTTGCGATCCATAGCAGGGTCTGGTTTACAAAATCCTGGTGCAATAGATATCACTAGACAGAAGGGCTTTCAGCCACAGGTCTTGCAGCAAAATAACATCCAATTTGATGGGCAAAGGTTGAGTCAGCAAACCCAACAATTTGAGCAGTTTTCAAAGCTGCAAGTTCCAGTCAACAAACTGAACACCTTTGCTAGGACACAGCAACAACTTGAAGATGTTGCCCTGCAGCAGAGACAGCAATTGGTTAGTCAGATGAATCCTGCAATCCATACTCAGAATCAGTTTATGCAGTCTCAGATTCTTATGCCAAGTTCGGCTCCACAACAACCAACACAGCCACCACCACTGATTCCAAACTTTCAGCCATCGCATTCCAGTATTACTCAGAATCAGATACTACAATTACCACTTCAACTGCAGCAGCAGCAGCAAAAACAACACATATCATTGCCTTACCAACATCATCCACAGCAAACTCTGATGCAAAATCGAAATCCTCAGAAAAATCAACAATCAGAGCTTTCAGGACAAGTTCAGCAGCAACAACCTTCTCTATTGATGCAACAACATCAAGAAGTTCAAGATCAACATAAAACAGTTATTGGGTCATTGCAGCAGCATTTGCCAGATTACAACTTTCCACCTCAGCAGAATAACACTACACAACAAATTACAAAACATGTTTCTTTGGGAATGCAGATGTCCCAGTCTCTGCAGCATCCTATACCGAAAAAGACCCATAAGCAGCAAATTGGAACAAATGAAGTAAATGGAGTGATTCTTCCCTCTGCATCCATTGATTCTCTTATGCCACCTGCTATTTGTACACCCACATCTGGAGAACGGTTGGCATCATTCACTAGCACCCTTCCATCTTGCTCACTCCCATCTTCAGCAAATAATGGCCAAACTCATTCTCAGACACTCGTGAATAAGAACTACCATGCAGAAGTAGCAAGTGAGAGATCAAATCCAATCATGTCTGTTTTGAATCCTGGTAATTTTAATGTCCTAACAGCAAGTCCTACCATGGTTGAAGAGTTGCAAAAGCATGACAGTCATATAAAGCCTTCGGCTTATGTTTCAAAGGTGGAAATTCCTGATGTGGCAGTTTGCCAAGCATACCTTGGTTCTGCACAACAAATGGACCAATTAGACTCTGCTTCTGCTACTTCAGTATGCATTTCCCAGAATGAAGGACAACTGCCACCCATGTGTCCTCCATCAGCTGAAGTCGTTACTGTAGATGAAATCCAGGATGCTGATCCAAGAAATAACGATCTATATGAAGGAAATATTGATGGTCAATTAGGTGTACCTCTAAGCACAGATTCTTTGCCAATTAATGGCGTTGATCCTGGAAAGGATTATCAAAACAATATTACTGTTTGCAACATGTTAGCAAACTACAGCACTTCAAAAGAAACGCAAGAGCTATCTTCATCAATTGTTTCCCAGTCTTTTGGAGCTCCTGAAGCTGCATTCAATTCAATCGACTCGACTATCAGTGACAGCTGTCTTTTGAATAAGTGGGCACCCGCCCCTGCACTTCAGAGAATGCGCACTTACACCAAGGTTTGTAATGAAGTTATTTAGTTGTCAAGGTTCCCAGACATTAAATGACCTGAGGTGCCTTGGTCACCTGGACTGCGAGGAAAAGATTAGGTGCCATTAAAAAATTAAGAAAAAGTTTCGTGAAATTTTATTTCTATCATTTATTGTTATAACATTATCTTAATGCATTTATGTATTCTTTCTTAACTTAAATAACACTCTGAAATGATTAAATAACATTTTAATAAAAATGGCAAGTTAACAACAAAAACTTATGAGATGAAAGCCATATAAACAAAAGCTAACATCAATCATTATAAAAGATAATATATATTATCATCTGAGTATATGCTCTTATTAAAACTGGTTCCATCAAATCCAATTAAATTAATAGAAGGTGGATGTTAAAATGCCCAACAAGTTAATAGTGCCATTTTGCCTTGGCGCTACAGATTGGGGTGATGCCTAGGTAGGTGCCTTTGTATCTTCAGCTAAACTTCTTTGTAAGGAATTTACTAGTCTGCCACGTAAGTTCATTAAAAGAAATTAGGTACCTGCTCTCTGCCTTCCAACTTTGGAGTGTTACGATTTTCTCCTTTTTATTATGCAATGGCATGAAAAGTTGGGTCGGTGTTGTTTCTCTGCCATTTTGTTTTGCTACCTTTGTATTGGCAAATTTAGTTGATTTGAAGCTGTGACTACAGGTGTACAAGCGGGGAGCTGTTGGGAGATCTATAGATATATCCAGGTACTCAGGCTATGATGAATTGAAAAGGGATCTCGTTCGGATGTTTAGCATTGAGGGGCAGCTTGAAGATAGGCAGAGGATTGGCTGGAAGTTGGTATATGTTGATCATGAGAATGATGTCTTGTTGGTGGGAGACGATCCCTGGGAGTAAGTTGAAACAGCTCTTACGTAGTGGTTTAAAGTATTTGATGGGTTTGTTTGGTAGTAGATGCCATTGGAGTAATGTTGAATCTTTAGTTGAAAGTTTACCAACAAAAAATAAGATAAAATACAGAATAAAATTTGATAAAATAAGTTTTATCTTATGAGAAGCAAAAAGCTGAATGGTGCATAATACCCTTATTTTCCAAAGACAGAGACTGCCAAGAACTCGTAACAAAACAGAGGACAATCGAATTCAATTTGCTGAAGTAGTTTGTGGTATAATGTGGTTCATTTATAGGTGTTAAAGTTTTACTGAATCTGTTGGACTTGCTTTTGTACGTTGCAGGGAGTTTGTAAGCTGCGTTCGGTGCATCAGGATACTGTCCCCACAGGAAGTTCAGCAAATGAGCTTGGATGGTGATCTTGGAGCCAATGCTATTACAAATCAGGCTTGCAGCAGTTCAGATGGTGGAAATGCTTGGCGTGGTAGATGTGATAAGATTTCTGGCAATCCTGCGGGATCCTGACCATTTCTGACTTTTCTTCTGGGACCATGCTCCTCCCGTGTTGACATTTCTCAAGGGACACTTTGCTGAGCCAGTTTAGTATTTGATGGTAGTTCTGAACTTGAAGGTAAGACGGTGATCCGGAAACTGTAGACTGTCAGCCATTGAGGACAAGGAGCTTGCATCCGTAAAATACGGTTAGGTTTAATTGGCTATCTGACTTGCTAATTTACTTGTAGAATTTCTGCTAATTTACTTGTAGGTTTTCTTGAAGTGTGTGGCAACAGCAATTTTTAACTGGTTATTAGAGTGCAGCAAGTTCATGACAGCCGTGGCTGATGTAAGATTCCAGAAAAACGGGCCTCCTTGTGAACATGTATGTATTAATTAGCTTTTGTAGTTCTCCGATTTGAGAAAAGAAATTTCTGAAAAGGACCGTTCGAGTTCTAATAGAAAAACTGGCCTTCATATAAATAATTTTCTCTTTGTAGAAGATGGTTAGGAAAATTCTTGAGAAATGAAAAGTAGTAAAAAGTATTTTCTTGACATTAAAAAAAGGGAGGAGGAGTCTGCGGGAAGCAGTCAAGTGGTGGGTGTTTTGATCATTCTCCATTGTCCTTTCCGCTTTCTTCCACTTTTTCCTTGGGTCTGTCTAGTTGCGTAATGTAGCCGGCATCCGTTCACTTGTGTTGGTGTTTAATTAAGTAGAATTAAATTGATGATAATTTATTTTTTAATTGAAATTAAATTAAGGTATTTATATATTCGAGAGAATTGAGTAGAATTAAACAATTGAATTTATCAAGTGTTAAATATTTTGTATTTTATTTTTAATTTAAATAATAACCCTTTTTTTTATGGTCATATACTTTTCATGAAAGATAAAAATATATAATTTCAATATTTAGTCATCAAGTGAGCGATATAAACATTATATTAATAAAGTTAAGTATGTTGTATAATATTAGAAATACAAGTATGTTAAAAATTGAAATATAGAACAATAATAATCACATTATGCTATTGTTTTATATTTTTCTCATAATTCTATCATGTAAGCTATTTGCAACTCATTTCCTTTGATTTTGTTCGAATCAGAATATCTGTCCATTGCTTTAGACTCTTTAGCTTCATGTAGATCTTCATTAATTTATTTTTCATATCTTCAAGTAAATTTTCTGTCTGTTCTATAGTTAAAATTATAAAGCAAACAACATGTTATAACTATCTTAATTTGAGTTTGAAAAGAAAATGACACGTAACTTTGTAAAATTGCAAAATGATATTTGATACCTTCAAATGTTTGTTTAATACTGTTCTCAACTGTCTGTAATTGAACTTCTTTATTACATTTGTTGGTGGTTGATTAACATCATATTTGAAATGTGAACCTTGAAATAGACATATAAATTCAAGTCTTTTTGGATAACTTACATCTAACAAATAATATTTGCCTACACAAAGAACAACTCAATTTCAATACAATACTTCAAGTACATATGGTATAAATTGATAAATTCCCTAATCCGATACTTGATAGTGACATACATGTAAGTACTTGAAGATCATTACATCAACTTAATATATCTTATAATATTTGAGCATCTATAGTTGAACCTTCTCACCCACTAAGTATATAAGTAATTTTCATATCAAAATTACACTGCTAAAATATTTTGAGATAATTCCTTTTTCCAATTTCAATATCTTGAATTTTCCTCTTCATAAATTGTAGCTTTAACATATACTCCATCAATAGCATCAATGCAATCCTGATAAATCATGTAATGTAGATACAAATACAACAAAACACATTATAGACTATAATATTGAAATAAATTAACATTTCATACCTTGAAATATGAGTAAATGTGTGAATCATTTTGTATTATTGTAGGAGTTCTTAGAGGAGGTTTAACCAAAAATATATGATTCAATTTGACAATAGCATCTAACATTTCATGAAAATAATTGCTAATCATCCATGCAGATTGATGAAACCTCTTCCTTGTCACTTCATATTTTTGATTTTAACCTACTATGACAAAGAATATTTCAAGTTTTTCTTCAACAGATATGTTGTTACTATCTTACACTACTCCTTCCCTTCTCAACAAAGCACAAAATTGATGAAACACATGTTGGCTTATGCGATATATTTTTCTTCAATTATAGGCTTGATCTGATAAAGAAAAATCTACCAATTTTCATATATATTGTTCTCCTTCCTTATTATATATTTGTGTCATACATACAGACAGACAGTATTTGATGTAGCAGGCAATGTACAAAGCAATTGAGTTAGCAATGTATATTCACCTTGCTTCTCTTCTTTCTTTCCAAATGCCTTTGAATTAGCAATTGGAATGCCCTCATATTTGAGGAGTCCATTTATAAACCAACTAGCTTCCTACTGAAAAGATGTTAAAAAAACTTAGAACATTTTTGAATGACACATTATTCATAAAAATACATCACCATAATACAAGATTTTAGAACATAACACATCATTCATAAAAAGTAATCACCATTACACAAGATTTTAGAACATAGCAGAACATAAGTTACATTTTAGAATATAATAAGTCCACATAATTTTCATAACAGAACACAACAATATTCACAAGTTGCATTAATAATACAACATAATAGAACATTCAGAACATAATAATCATTGTTTGAAGTTGAACTTCAGCTAGTTGATCCTCATTGTGGTAGGTACACATAAAAATTTGTTAGGATCGAATTGACTATTGGAAGAAAGGTGAATAGTGATTTTTAATTACTTAAAGCTCACTTAAACAAAATGATGCAGAAATAAATGAATTTTTTAGGTGGTTCATCAAATGATTGTCTACTCCTAAGTTATCTAAATTTGAGTATAATCTAATCATTATTAAATTAGATTATAAACCAGTGTTTCAGGTCCAACACTAAACCAACATACAACCAGAATCCTAGTTGTATGTTACAACTCTCCAACCAACACTCGTCGAGAGTTTAAGGTACAACTCTCCAACCGACAAGAGTTCATGGTCAAACTCTTCAACCAATTGCTCCACTCCTAGGAGCACACTACTTGTGCTTAAGGTCAAACACAAGTAAAACCAACAAAGAGAATTTTACAGACCATCTACAACACACTTACATGGAGATGTTCTTGACAAATGCTTTGATGATGAAATCTTAGAGTTTTGCATCTTCAAGTTGCCTTCTCAAGATCTGCAATGAACTTCTCGATCTTGATTGGTTGTGCATTAAGTGCCTTGTGTGCATGTATGCAAAATCATGTGTAAAAGGTTTCTTAATCACTTCTATTTATAGACTTAATTAGGGGCTTAACGAGTAATATTTTTGTCAAAATCGTTATAACATTTTTACAATCGTTATAATGATTTATGCAATAATCATATTTTCTAGAATGGTTAAAATAATCATTATAATGTTTGTTATTTTGATCATATTCCAAAAGTTACTATTTCAAGGAATGTCCAAATTGTTATAATGTTAGGGCTTACCATTATAACGAAAATATGCAAAACTAGTCCTTCAAGTCCTAGGATGAATGCTCATTATAATGATCCTAAAGTTATAATGATTTGCATGAGATCACTTTTAACTGTTTTGGGAAGAAAGTTCATTATAACGAATATACCATCCGTTATAACGATTTTCATGGGTACTTAAAAATGTGTAAGACGGGTGGTTACCCGAAATCTTAGGTGAAAATTATTTTTTTGGATTTTTTATGAATTTTCACCAAATTTTCTTCCAAGTGCAGTGTGGGAAGCAATTTCGTTATAATGAAATTTTCCATTGTTATAATGAAATTAAATCATCAAAAAATTTATTTCTATGGTAGAAAATATCTCACCCATGGTTTCCATCGGCAATAGATTTTCTTGGGATTTTTTTGAAAATTTTTGTAGATAATAAATTCATTATAACAAAATGGCTTTCCGTTAAAATGATTTTGTGAAGTTCCAATAATGAAGTGTCAGTAGAAATCGTTATAGTGATGGAGGATCATTCGTTATAATGATTTTGCTTAGAGTGAATTTAGATGTGTAAGGACTTAAATCTAGGTGGTGTGGTGGCTAAGTGTTTACTTAACCTGTCATTTGATACTCATTCGTGCTCCATGTTTGTATTCTTGAGTCATCATTCTTCAAGCTTCATTCTTCATGCTTGACTTCTAGTTTTGGCCTTTCATAGTTTAAGTCCTTCATTCTTTGTTTCTAGTCTTTCATCTTCATGCTTTAAGCTTCAAGTCTTCAACAATTTGACATCATCAAAACTTTATGGAGAATGAGTTCTCAACAAAATTTAAACTAGAGAAAATCATTGTCCATCAAGTTTAATGCTCTTAACCTCTCTTCCTTAGAAAGGTCGGGAATTTCAAGAATGATGTCCATCACATGCATGATCACGATCACTCTTCTTTTTCTCTACCAATTTAATATTCTCTTTTGCAGCTTTTGCCATACAATTCATAACAAATACTACAAAATCATTTGATGACCCCTCTTCTTCAATAAACTTCGACAATGTGAGGTTCACATCTTTCATCATCAAAGCAATCATTTCTTGAGTCTCTACATGTGGTTGCGCATGCTTTCATTTTTTTTGTTATCTATTGTAGTTGATGTGCTTGAAGAAGGTCTTCTCAATTCAAGTTGATTAGACAGGGAGACATAAGATGCAATATCGATATTGTCATCATTTAGGTTGACACATTCTTCATAATATATAGCTTGTGCAGAAGATGAGCCCATTGTACTATTGCTTTCAAAAATTGTTATGAGCTGATCATAGATTGGGCATAGCCAGCTTTCCCTTATATGGAGCACACTTTGGATGTTTCTACAAAATCAAAGTAAAGAAGTTTATTAATATAGTACTTAATAAATAGTTTCAAAATGTAATATGAAATACTCATGTGTAATGAGAGCTAACCTCCACAAATGCATTCCATGTTTTATTAGAAATAGTTGTAATACACTGAACACAATTCCATCCCCATCTACTTTGATTTACAAGTTTTTTGTAAACTTTGTACATCATCCTCTATGTTTTCATTTGACTATCCACATTTTTCTTGACTATGTGTGCTTGATCCTCTCATCTCATTAAATTTGCCAATAACTTTACTTCAAGTTTCAGATTTAATTTTTCCATCAAATTCTTTTCCATTTCCTTCTTTAATTAAGTCACATAACAAGTCTAGAAAAATTTCATCTTGCTTGACACTCCAACTCATGTAACCTCTTCCACTAGACTTTTTCTTTTCCACATAAGACATTTTGTACTAAACAATAATAAAAAAATAATGTAGGTCAACAATAACAATATACAATAAGCATACACAAGGAAAAACATAATCTTAAGATAATCTTTTTGCTAACCTTACTGTAAAAGATTATTGAACATTAAACTAAACACAACCTACAACATTAATAATGGATAACCTAACATTATACGTTACCTACAACATTGAACTGACCATAAACATTTAAAACATAATGGTGCAAACAAGATTTCATTAGCATTTTCATATTTTGAGCAAGAAAATAACCCATTCAAAAATCTACCTTTAAATGCCATACAGGAGCTAGTGAATTTTTTTCTGAAACATTGGAGTATGAAGTTAACAATGCTCATGTTGTTGGAAAAACAATGTCCTTTTTGTGACCATGTCACGGTTGCTTGGCACTCAACCTGTACACGTCCCAACAATGCGTGTCTCTTCAGGTTGCTCTCTTATAGTATTGTTGTAGGTGGAAGAAACACAAGCTCTCTCTCTTACAGTATTGTTGTAGGTGGAAGAAGGAGGAAGCAGAAGGAGATGGGCACAGATATTTACGTGATTTGGTAGAATGGCTTACTCCACAGGGTGCTAATGCTCTATTGATCTTCATGTCGCCAACAGGCAAATCACACGAACTGATCTATCGATCTCTCCCACTTGTGTCGATAACCTCTTCTTCGTTACAGCAATCGTTCATACAACAAGACATGTTACACTTTATTTATAGGGAAACACAAAAGAGAACCCTAAGAGACGGACCCTCAAACATATCGCTAGCCTCAAGCTTATCACTACTCGATAGCTGCGTGGACATCCCTGACTGTCAGAATTGTAGCCGTCTGTGACTTGTCTTCTGGCTACACAGTCCTCCAACTGGCTGCCGCTGGATTGACCTGGCTACTGGTCCTCCTGGGTTGGCTATTGCCTGGCTAGCTCGGTCAAGCTCTCGCTCCGCTGGTCTTCAGCTCCAGCCCTCTCGTAGCTCTACGCTAGTCTGTAAACTAATCTTCGTATACTTACGACCGTAATCTCAAGCCATAGACTTATCTCCATAAAATTAAGGTCTCGTGCTCTCGCTCCTGGCCCTCTACGCAATCCGAATGCTCGATACCTGGTTGTCACCTTGTGATCTTGACATCCGCCTATTCTCTAGTGGAAGCTGGCTCTTCACTCCTGTAGTCTGACACTTCGACACTTGATTGCTTCTTCGTGGCTGCCGCCTCGTGGACTTGGCTACCGCTTGCTCTCTGGTGGAAGACTGTCTCCACTCCTTGTAGCCTTAATAATCTCCCACTTGGAGACTATCTTCTGGGTAAATGCCTAGCTTTCGGTGTCGCATTCTGTGGATTCCGGTACCAGCACCCTTCTCCCAGCTTCACGCTCCTTGGAGATCGATGAGACTCATGCAGAGCCTCAACTTCTTCATCGTCATTACCTTGGTGAGTATGTCTATAGTGTTCTCTGCTCCCTTTCACTTTCTGGAGATTCAGGCTTCCCTATTTGACTTGTTCTCGGATGAAGTGGAACCTCAACCATATGTGCTTGGACTTTGAGTGGAACTTTGAATTTTCCGCCAAGTAGATGGTGAACTGGCTGTCGCAGTACAACACACTACGTTCTTGCTGGTGGCTCAGTTCAGTTAGCAAGTTCTCTAACCAAATCTTCTCCTTTGTCGCTTTTGCAACGATCACGTACTTTGTCTCGATGGTGGAGAGGGCAACCATGCCCTGCAACTTGGATCTCCAGTTCACAACCGTACCTCCCATGGTATATACGTACTCTAAGGTGCTCTGGAACTTATTCATATCTCCTCCCAAATTCGAGTCGTAGAAACTAGTCAGCTTCGTTGATTCCTTTCGGTAGCACATGTTGTATCCAAATGTCTCCTATAGATGCCACAGTATCCACTTCATGGCATGCCAATACTCCATACTCGGATTGCACATGAACTTGCTCACTTTCTCGATGGCATGTGTGGTCTAGCCGGGTGCAAGTCATGGCGTACATGAGGCTACCCACGGCAGTCACATACGGAAATCGGGTCATCTCCTTTCGATCTTGCTCCATGCTTGGTGATTGCACCTTTGACAGCTTGAGGTGGGCTCCCAGAGGAAGATTCATCTTTCTCTCATCTGAGATGTTGAATCTCCTAAGTATTTCTCCAAGTACTTCTCCTGGTTCAACCTCAACGTGCCAGCAATCCTATCTTGGATGATTCGCATCCTGAGAATCTGTCGGGCCTCACCCAAGTCCTTCATCTCGAACTTTCGGCTAAGCTGACCTTTCAGCTTCCAGATCTCTTCCATGCTGGAGCTCACAATCAGCATATCATTTACATAGATTAGTAGAATGATATAGTATTCTTTCATTCTCTTGAGGTAGCAGCAATAGTCTACACCACATTTGTTGAAGCCCATGGTACAGATGAAGTTGTCGAATTTCTTGTACCACTGCCTAGGCGCCTGCTTCAACCCATACATACTCTTCTGCAGTTGGCAGACCAGCCCAACTTCTCTGCTAGCTTCTGCATACTCTTCCAGTTGTCGCATATAAATCTCCTCATCTAGATCTCCGTGAAGAAACACCGTCTTCACATTCATTTGTTTCAGGAACAAATCTTCGGCTGTCGCTATGGTTAGGACAATTCTCACCGTGGTCATCTTAACTACCGAAGAAAACACCTTTATGTAGTCAATGTCCTGGATTTGTTGGAAACCTTTGATAACAAGTCTGACCTTGTACTTCTTATTGTCACCTGACTGTTCTTTCAGTTTGAACACTCACTTGTTGCTAAGAGCCATCTTCCCTTCAGGTAACTGAGTTAGCTACCATGTTTTATTTTTTTCTAGGGATCTCATCTCCTCTCTCATGGCTGACTCCCATTGGTCTGCATCCACTGCTTCAATCGCCTTGAGGTAACTTCCTAGCTCACCGTCATCTGTCAATAGTAGGAAGTTGGCAGATGGTGAGTAGCTTTCCAGAGCCCTGGAAACCCTCATTGATCTTCTGGGTTCATGTGTCATCATCTGGCTCTCTTGCTTCGGCTGCCACTTCTCTTCAACTAGTCATCGGGTTACATGACCCGGTTGTCGCTTGGCTGACTCTGCACCCGAGCCTTCGGTAGACCTGCCATCAGCCTCTTGGATGTACTCATTTCGTTCTCTGAAAGTCCAGTTGTCTTCTACCGGCTCCCTCTCTTGCTGGTCCGGGACCTGTAAGGGCCCCCTGCTAGCTTTAGCTTGTGGCCGGCTTTGGATTGTCGGTTGCCAGTATTCTTCAACTGGTTGCTAGTATTCTTCAACCGGTTGCCGATTGGCACTACTCGGCTGCCACTCAACTGTCACTTCATTTCTGTGCTTGTATAAATGCTTCTCTTCGAAGACAACATCTCTCGCACAGACTACCTTCTTGGCTTCGTCGTCCTTAAGTCAGTAGTTGAGATATTCTTGTCCGTACCCAACAAAGTAGCACTTTTTCGATTTCAGGTCCAGTTTATCCCTCCTGTCTTCCCTGACATGCTGGTAGGATAAACACCTGAAAATACGTAAATGAGAGAGACTAACCTACTTCTCATTCCACATCTTTTCCGGTATTCAGAAGTCAACCGGGACTGATGGCCCCCGATTTATCAGGTAAGCTGTCATGCTAACGGCTTCCGCCTAGAATGTCTTTGAAAACTTGGCATGCAGCTTCATGCATTGGGCCCTCGCCTTGCAGAAATCGATGAACTCCTTATTGTCATATTCACCTCTGTTATCAGATCTGATGCATTTCACCTTTCTCCTTGTCTGGTTTTCCACTTCTACCTTCCAATTCTTGAACGCTTGGAAAATCTCTGATTGTGCGTGAGAAAGCGCACTTAGACCTTCCAGGTAGAGTCATTGATGAACGTTACATAATACTGGGCACCACCTAACGAATGGACGGGTGTCGGCCCCTACACATTTGTGTGAACCAGGTTTAGCTTACTTGACTTTGGACCGTCAACCGCCCTTGAGAAGCTCTCTTCTGCTTCCCCAAGATGCAACTCTCACAGCTCTCTAGGTGGACTTCCTTCAGTTCTGGAATTCTTCCGTCGGCAGCTAGCACCTTCAATCCCTTCTTTCCCATGTGTCCCAGCCGGTAGTGCCACTGTTTGGACACTTTTGTGGCGGCTACCGCCATTGTCATCTGGTCTTTTGCCTCACCTTTTGTGAGATATAGAGTTCCGGTCCTCTAGTTGGATGCAATCACCTGGATGCCCTTAGTCGCTTTCCACTTGCTACTTCCAAAGTTGATGTGGTGACCCTCATTGTCAAGTTGGCTGACGGAAATAAGATTCTTGGCCAAGTTAGGGACGTACCTCATCTCCTAGAGTCTCCACAGTCCTTGGTTCGTTTGGATTCAGACTTCATCTCATCCAAGAACGTCCAAACTTGTATTGTTGGTTAGATATACCTTCTTTACTAGCATCTTCCGGTTGTTCTGTAGCAACTCCTTCCAGTATGTTGTATGGAATAACGCACTCGAGTCCATCACCCATGTGTCGACCAGATTGTTGACATATTAGATTAAGGCGTCACCTGCATCGTCTGCCAGTGCATTCACACTGGCTCCCCTGCTGGCTGCCGTGTCCACCCTCCTGGGTTCTGGACACTTCGATCAGAAGTGTACGAACTTGTCGCAGTTCTAGCACTTGATCTCCGCACAACTTTTGCTCTTGTTGCGTGATTTCTGCCGGTAGTTAGACTTCTGGCCCCTGGACTTGCTGTGCCCCTTGCTCTCCATGTTGAGTGTTGATGTTGACGCATCTCTACTACTCTTCTAGTGGATATCTTCATTCAACGCCAAATCCGTCACCTGCCCCATGTCCAACCTTTCGTGTCCCAATGAGTTGCTCATGGAAGTCACCACGGTTGACCAACTCGTTAGTAGCGACCACAGCAAGATCAACGCCTGGACTTCATTGTCGAACACGATCTCCACTAAATCTAGCTAGGTCAGTATCATGTTGAGTTTGTTTACATGGTCGGGTGCCAATGTTCCCTCCCGTGTCTTCATGTTGAAGAGTCTACGCATAAGGAAAACCTTGTTGGAAGCTGTCGGCTTCTCGTAGGTGTTGGATAGGGCTCGCATGACTCTAGCCGTTGTTGTTTCCTTGGCAATGTTGAACAACACGTTCCTTACCAGCGACAATCTGATTAGCCCCAGAGCTTTTCTATCTAAAAGCTCCCATTGCTCCATCTTCTCCACTTTCTGTCTCGATAGTGGTTGATGGAGATCTTTCTGGTACATACTATCCTCCATCTGCATCTTCCAGAATTTGAAGTCTTTCTTGTCGAACTTGTCGACCCCGTGCTTCTTCTCCTCTACCATCACTAATGTTTTCGGGATTCCGGGTGGAACAGTCTAGTTGTTGCTTCTCCTACCAGATGTCGTCTGCTTCTGACGATCGCCTGCTCCTAGCGGCACTCTCCTTCGGACGCTGCTCTGCTCACTTGGCTGTCGCTATGCTTGCCAAATGTCTGCTCACTCGACTGTCTGTTGGTTCTGCCCGGTAGCTAACTCCTCCACCTTTAACTGCATACCTGCTTCGTGTTCTCCAACGATGCTCCCACTCGACCTGGAAGTTCTAATACCAATTGTTGGGAAAACAATGTCCTTTCCGCGACCACGTCACGGTTGCCCGGCACTCCTCAACTCGTACGCGTCCCAACAACACGCGTCTTCTCAGGTTGCTCGCCGACGAAGAAACACAAGCTCTCTCACAGTATCGTTGTAGGTGGAAGAAAGAGGAAGAAGAAGGAGATGGATGCAGATATTTACGTGGTTCGGCAAAACAACCTACTCTATGGGGTGCTGATGCTCTATCGATCTTTGTGTCGCCAACAAGAAAATCACACGAATTGATCTATCGATCTCTCCCACTTGCATCGACAACCTCTTCTTTGTTACAACAGTCGTTCATACGATAAGACACGTTACACCTTATTTATAGGGAAACACAAGAGAATCCTAAGAGACGGACCCTCGAACATATCGCCAACCTCGAGCTTATTGCCACCTGGCAGCCGCATGGACATCCCCGATTGCTGGAACTGCAGCCACCTACGACTTGTCTTTTGGCTGCATGGTCCTCTAGTCAGCTATTATTGGATTGACCTGGCTGCTGGTCCTCTTGGGCTAGCTGTTGCCTGGCCGGTCGGGTCAAGCTCTTGTTTCGTTGGTTTTTGGTTTCCGCCCTCTCGTAGCTCTACGCTAGTTTGTAAACTAATCTCTGTATACTTATGACTATAATCTTAAGCAATAGACTTATTTTCGTAAAGTTAAGGTCCTATGCTTTCGCTCTTGGCCCTCTACACAACCCAGATGCCCGATACCTGGTTGCAGCCTTGTGATCTCGGCATCCGCCTGTTCTTTGGCGGAAGTCGGCTATTCACTTCTGTTTGTCACTTTGGCACCTGATTGCTTCTTCGCGGCTGCTGCCTCGTGGACCTGGTTATTGCCTACTCTTTGGTGGAAGACCGTTTTCACTCCTTGCAGCCCTAACACATGTTACCATTCATAAATAAGGAATGGAAGAATTATTTGTATGTGACTCACTAAAGAAGCTAATAGATTTTATAGATGTAAAGACCTTTTTATTGCTTAAATCATGCTTATTTTACCAAAAAATAAGACAACAATCTTGTATTATATATATGATCTGTTACTATTCATATAAAAATCTTGTATCATGAGTGCCATATAAGAGTATTTTTTTTTGAAACATGTCATTCATCATTGTCATTCCAAAGAACACAACAATCTAAAACAACATTTCACAAATACTACCACAAAAACCACTCCAATCTGAAAAGAAAATTATCTTAGATTAGTAACAATAACCACTCCAGTCTACAACGTAAGGACTTCTTTTTGCAAACATTACTGTGGTGTCTTCAACAAAACTTGTGGAGGTGATCTTGGTTGTAAGATTTTGTAGGTTAAAATCTCAAGTTCACATTCCAGTTCCCTTGCAAATGTTACTTCAATGGTAGCATAATGGCAAAACTAGCTTATCATCCAAGCATAGTGGCAAACCATAACATTAGATTTGAATTCATTTAAATCAGCCTTATAATTAAGCATATGAAGATTATTACTGGTCTTTTCCTGAGAGAAATGGATTAAGTCAAAATTATCTCTAATGACCCAAATAATATTAAATTGGGAAAACAAAGTTTTCCAATTCACTTGAAAAAAATATGAGGTCACTAATTATAGATAACATGAGAAGAAATACAAGTGAAATTTGTAGTTACAAAGAAAGAGCCTTGATTTATTTTAAAATAAATCACTGCAAGTGCATGGTGTCAATTGTAAATTTGGCAAATATGAGGTATCTTCAGATTTGGGAAACACAAATCGATGATTCCAAATGAAGAAAAAAAAAGATAACCCACAAACATATTCATAGTGATTCGAAATAACAAAATAGTATTTGATTAAATAAGTAATGAGTTCAAATGATATTAATGAAACAACATAAAAATAATATCTAAACTATTTGATCACCACACAATGAATTTTACCACAAAAGAAATGTTGTATCACAATTCCCACAAGAATAACCTTAAAGAAAATCCTACGTGAGGGTAGTTGAAGTATCACCACCACCATCCTCCTCTCTACATCCTCCCAACAGTACGTCTTCATGTCCTCCTCTCCTCTACTTTCTATTCTCTTTGAGAGTAGCCCAGATGAAGATGGAGAAGCTTGAATGGAGATCACCCTAATTGCAAGAGATGTGATTGAGGAAGATTCGATTGGTGGCCTCCTTCTTGGCTATGCAAAATGTGAGATGGTTTGCACAAAACCCTAGGTGGGGTTTTTAAGATGACTCTTGGGAAAATTGCTACTTAGCTCCTTGCTTTCATAAATATGGTCAAATAAGTTATAATCCCTACTTATATAAGCATTCAACCACAAAATTATTTATAAAAACCAAGAGATGTGAAGTGCTTCATCGAATTTATGCTCATTTAACGCTCTTTTGCTATTAAATCTTTATAATAAGATGTTATCTGTAATTTCTACTAAGAATACAAATAAATACCTAGTGAAGCATCATAATCATAAAAATTAATTATAATAAAATACACAAAAATAAGCTTATCAAGCCCTCACAAAAAACCAACTAATGTGAGAAGAAATACAAGTGAAATTTGTAGTTACAGAGAAAGAGCCATCAAAAATAAAGACCTCCAAGCTTCTATATAATGAGATTTTCTTTGTTGAGGAGAATAATGGGAGATCAAAAACATTTCTGAGGCCATTTATTAAAGAGTTGGCATTTTGAGTTGTCCCAACTCAAGATATTTAAAAGAGTAGAAGAATCATAACTATCATCATTATTATAAGAGGCAAAAGTGGATTTTGAATAAAAGTTACTAGAAGAGGACCTTTTGAACATGGAAATCTTATTTTGAATCCATCGTAAATAGTTAAAACATAGTAGCACAAACATACATGAAACATAGTAGAACAAAAATCACAGAACATTGAAGCAATAGCCATTTCTTTTCAAAAATAGGGAACATTGAAAAAAACAGGGATGCTTCACTAGATGGGTTCAAAAAACATTTAGGGAACATTGAAGCAATGGCAATTCCTTTACAAAAATAGGGATCATAGCAAAAAATCGCGACCAATGACTAAGGTGGGTTGACAAAACATCAATTTAGGGTTTGGAGAATGTGCTCAATGGAAATGATAGAGCTCCTATGATGGTGGACAGCGGTGTCAAGAGGAGAGGGGAGCACACTCTTGCTAGGGTGCCAAAAAGGGGTGTGGAGAGGAGAGGAGAGAGAGAGACGAAGATGTTGGAGAGACTGACAAGCTTGACAAGCAGAATGATCGGACTGACAAGCAGAGGGATGAAGGAAGGATAGAGTGGTTGTGTCGCATGAGAGGTGTAGTAGATTCAGTCAAATTTGAAGAGGGTCGGGGCCCCTTAAATCTACACTAACATTCGAATTAGGTGGAATTTAATTCTGCGTAATTCATTCTAGACAAACATTAATGTTTTGACATCTAACAATATCATTAACTATGTCGATCCTATAATAATACTTTGTTGAGGTTAATTATGATAAAATACCTCTAGTGTAAAAGTATACTACAACATAATCAATAGTGCTTGCCCTGATCTCTAATCAATTTAGAAGTTCCTAAGACAACTCTAGTTTTAATTTTCAGTTTCACCTCTAGCTTGGAGATGTAGTCCTATTCTTTGCATCACCCTTTTAGATATTTGGCCTATATATACTTAGTGTAAGTGAAATTGGTCATTCACTAGAGTATCAAGATCACCCTAGAACACTTTTTATTTAGATTATTAATATATATTTTTCTAGGACAACTCCAAGAATACTACACCAAGTAAACATTGTCTTATTTTCATGGGAAACCCCAAAAATAGTACTTTGAGTAAACATTACCTCTTTCTTTCCGAATTTTTGTCCTTTAACCATCTTTTTAATTAATTACATGAATATCCCTTTTTGTTAAAGGAATAGGTACCTGGTTACTTAGACACCAATTTTAATTTTTTTTTTATATAAAAGTGTTTGGGCTTCCTCTACTTTTCTAATTAAGGGCCTGTGTAAGTGAAAAAAAAATTCTCACCGAAATCTATGAAAATTTGTGATAGCCTAAAACTGTCACAATGTTAACATTGTGATAGCCAATAAAACTGTCACAATAGCCGTTACAAAAATATTGAAAAAAAAATAAAAAAATATTATAATAATCTAATAAAAACCTATAATATTATTCACATATAAAAAATATTGTTTATGTACCTATAATACTCTTCATATATAAGATACATTTTAAAAAAATTCATGTACATTCACATAATTACTTTTTCATTGATAAAATGAAATGTCATATTACATATCCAAAAGTATATATATACATTGTCAATACTTGATAATCATACAACTAATTCAATATAATATAGTTTACAATGGAAAAATTTAAAATTTAAACTTCTTGAAGTTTCTTCATCATCACACAAAAACTCTCGTACTAAAGTCGAACTTTATCTTGAAATTAAAAGTTGATATATAATTTGAAATCAGACATGAAATTTCAAGTGAGGCAAACAATTTATGTGAACATCATACAAAATCGGTCTAAACCTCCTATACTTTCAATCACAAGAAATAATAACTCAAAGAATAAGTAATACTAATACGTGCAATATTATCAAGTCTCACTAGCATAATGTTTTTAAATCTAGGTTCATAGATATTGAAATAAGGACTTCAGTTGATATCAAGTATAAATGCAAAGTTTCTTCTGTGTACCAATCAATTGAACTTCCCTCAGCATCATTAACAAATATTCAGAAAAGTATGTGATGAATCACCACATAATACACAAAAAATTAACATGGTCTATGCTCATAGATCAAATTAGCCTATTTGAACCATTAGCTTGATCAAAAGACGAGATTGCAACAACCTATTGTTTTTACATTTTTCTGCTTTGTGCTGTTGTTATGATTGATGGCTGTTATCATGTATTCTTTTTTAAAAAACGAGATACCATGCTTTCTTTTACATTTTGTAAAAAACCCATAATTCAAGAGATCAATAATACATAAAAAGTTAACTATGGTCTGAGCTCTTAGGTCACTTCCATGAGGCTATTTGAATCGTTCGATTGATCAAAAGTCTAGATTGCAACGGTCCTATAGTTTTTAAATTTTTCTGCTTTGCACCGTTACAATTGATGACTGATATCAGGGTTTTTTTTTTTTGAAAATGGGATACCAAGCTTTCTTTTACTTTCGTAGAAAGCCAAGAATTCAACATATTCATACTCTCACATTGCAAGCATCAACATAAAAATAAAAACCAAATACCAAGAAATCGAGCAAGATAGCAAAAGCAAGCTAGAAAAAATGGCTAAGTGATAAGTGATGGCAAAACATACATTGAACCATTTGCAAGTGATGCTGATGCAACTCCAGATGATTGCATTTCATGCATGAGTTGGGCCTGTTTCTCAAGCAGCTCATTAAACATCAAGATCTGGTTCTTCACTATTAGTCTAACATGATATGCCTTGAAAAATTCCCGGTTCTCTTCCTCAAGTTTCTGCCAAACTGAAGTTCAGAACAGAATATTATTGCTCAGTTGATCTGTCTGTATGTTAATCTGCTTTTGTTTAAGAGAAAAAAAGTATAATTGCAAAATAATATGATTCAAATAGTATCCAAGACAACAAGCTTAGATTATGAAACCATGTCAAAACATATGAACCATAAGAAAGGAAACTTGTTAGATGAGATGTTCAAATTTAAGAAAGAAGCATCTAAACAGAATCAACAAAATTTCTCCAATTTTCTGCCCCACAAAGGAGAGAAACCACAATTTATTTTGATACTCTTTGTTTAAGGATTATGACTCACCGACTCTTCAGCTACAAAAGAAATAACCAATTGTACTATTGTTCGTGACATTTTTAGTACCCTTTTTTAGTATTATTGTTATTGATTATGATGCATAATAATTAAATTCCTTATAATTATTGAGAGAATTACTAATTAATCTTGTATTTACCATTTTCTACTTTTGGAATTACTTTTGTCCATTTCGAAAGCAATGGAGCAATAAAAGTGAACGATCCTTGATAAATCTCTGATCTTCTCGTTTCCTCTTATCTTCTTCTATTTTTCAAAATTTTCAATTTCTTAATTCTCAAACATCCGTTAATTCTCTCAAAGTTACTGGGGATGATACTGTGGTAAAGAGAGTATACTACAATATTTATAATACTGATTTTTCTTACAAAATCTTTAATAGTATAGGTCATTTAACCATGCATATAAGTACATGTGAGACTAAACATAATAGAGATAAAATTATTCAAACATAATTTTCTTTTACTCTTGAATATAGTATTTTTTCATAAAGTTATGATTATAGAAAAGTTAAGGAATTACATGTAAATTTTTTTTGTGTAAATAATTTACAAATTAACTTTTTGATGAATAGATTTTTCAAACTTATTGTCTACGATATAAATGTATATCCAAGAACACTACTAAACAAAATATAACTGAAACATTTAACTTACATGAACTTGAACTAATTAATGTTATAAGTACTATTATAACTTGTATTACATGCATATTAGATAGTTGAGAGGGTGAACTAAGCATGATTATATTACTGTAATTATGTTTTATATTAGTTTGAAATGTTAATGTTGTTAAATGCTTCATAATATGCAATGGGGATGTGATTGTATATGCGATTTATGTCATTTATACATGTGAATGCATAAGATTGATATTATACAGGATTATGTTTGAAGTACAATTGCCAATATAATAAATTTTTTTAAAAATAAGGAAATAGTAACGGATGTGATTTACAAAAGTGGTAGATTATGTGTTGTTTTTACAAAATTATCTGTCATAAAAACGTATTAGTGATGGATGCATCCATCACTAATCAACATTTGTGATGGACTACATCATAAAACGTGATGGATGCATGTGTTACTAATTAACATTTATGACAGATTACGTCATAAAATGTGACAGATGCATCCATCACAAAAGAGTAACAATAGTGACGAAGTCATGTCCGTCACAAATTTGTTTCATCTATGCTAAATCTACATATCCATCACAAATTCAATTTAGCAATGCTTTCTATAGTGATAGATGGAAATATGCCACTAAAAGCTAATTTTCCTAGTGTATGCTAGAGGGGACTAAAAGTTATTATTTTAGATATTTCATATTTTTTCAAAAATAGTTGAGTTATATTTTAAAATATTTAATTTTCAAACCGTTTAGGTTCATCTTCGAGAAATTTTAAAGATTTTATATCTTTTATCTAAAATATCTATATTTTAATGTTTATTGGAATAGTTGTATATTCTGGTGTTTGAATAAAATATTTAGATAGTTTAGACTTTTGTTTAAGAGTAACTAATTTAAGATTTCAATATTTTAGATATTTTTATCTAAAATATTTTAAGCTTTAGGGATTTTAAAAATTTTAATCTTTATTTGAACAATTATATATATATATTTCATATTTAAATAAAAATTTTAGATTATTTAAGCTCCTGTCTTAAAGCATTAATTTTCAATGATTCTTTTTGTTGAATTACTCGACCAGGTACTAGATTATATATACGAGGCTTTCTTTTTCAAAATACTAAATTAAATGTTACCAGCTATGCAGTTTAGATTGGGTTAGGAGGCACTCAACAATAGGTCATGCTTACATTGGACACAATTGCATATTATGGTACGTTGTAATGGATCTGTTTATCTTCGATCTGTTATTAATATTGAGTTGTTTTTATGTTGCTAATCCCCTGTTAATAATATTTTGTTAGTGTTAAACATAAACATGTCGTATAAATTAATACAGGACTTTCCTTCCCTCTTTCTCTTCCTCCTGTAGTTCGAACTTGGAATTAAATATCAGGAAGTCAATTAAATAGAGGTACCATAAGATATATACACGCACGGACGTTCACAGTGGGATCGATAATTAATGTGGAATTCTAGTGCCATATATTGGCGATCGACTTCAGGAAAGCGAATAAGCAGATGGATGAGCAAAGTGAAAATTAAGACAGGCGATGGAGTTAAGTTTATTGATGTACTGTTCGTGGCCGGGTACGTATATGACGCAACGAAACATATGGATTATTGCTTAAATTGGTTGTTTATTTGTGGATTGGACGGAAGACGATGGTGGAATGTTTGGCCAGGTGCAGGCTGAACTGGCCGCCTTCCTCTGAAACGTCGATCTTGTTCACTCCCGGTGGTGGCAACAGCTCGAATTTGGAGACCAAGTTGCCGACAAGCAGGCTGAGGAGAGGTAAGGCCAGGATGATCCCGGGGCAGCTCCTCCTTCCCACCCCGAAGGGGACGTACCGGAAGTCGACGCCCTTCCCGGCCGCCACCGCGTGGGTCGCATCCTCCTCCTCGAGGAACCTCTCCGGCCTGAACTCCTCCGGGCGGCTCCACCAGTCGGGGTTGTTGGCAAGCCACCAGGCGTTGACGACCACCTTGGACTCCTTGGGTATGGTGAAGCCCGCCAACTTGGCCTCCTCCAGGTTCATGTGGGGGACCAGAAGAGGGATGGGGGTGTGGAGTCTGAGCGACTCCTTGGCCACGGCCTGGAGGTAAGGGAGGTGGTGGACGTCCGACTCTGCGACCGGGCTGTCCCCAAGAACGCTGTGGATCTCCTCTCTGAGCCTCTTCTGCGCGTCGGGGTGGTTGACCAGCTCCGCAAGTGTCCACTCCATGGACCAAAGAGTGGTCTCTAGGGCGGCAACGTTGATGTTCTCCACTATGTACAGCACGTTCTCGGAGCTTATCTCCCCGTTCTTCTCCGCCTCCAGGATATGATCCATGGCGCATTTGAGCACTGCCGTCTTCTCCTTGCCTTCTTCCTTCACCGCCCTAAGGGCCTCCCTGCATCGTACGTGTCCATCGGATTAATTAATTAATCGTAGGTCTGTCATATGCTGAAATCCTCGATTAGTCAAAAGCAATATATATATATACACACAACACACATGCAGACCTTCTCGTCTGGACGTAGTGGTTGTTGAAGAATGCAAGTCTCTTGGCCTGGAGGTCCCTGCACCTGTGGAGGTATCCTCGGACGAAAGGACGGAGGATGGGAACGAAGTCACCGTAGTTGTAGTCGAAGCTCTGAGCGAGTCGACTCCTCTCCGAGTTGAAGTACTTGGCCTGCTTGAACATGGGGTCCTCCACGGATTCGAACCTGGCGTCGAACATCATCCCGAACATGATGTTGTAGAGCATCAGCTGGAGCCGGCGCCTGACGACCACTCCCTCCGTGGACGCCTTCCCGCCGAAATCCTCACCCCCCGCCGCAAGGTCCCTCACCACCTTCCCCATCTCCTCCTCCCACATCTCCCTGTACTGCACCACCACCTTGTTGGTGAAGAAGGGGAGCGTCATTATGCGCCGCATCTTCCTCCAGTGCTCTCCGTACACCGTGAACACCATGTCCTGCCCGTTCCCCGTGAAGATGTCGAACACGACGTTGCGAGGGCGGGAGCCGAACTCGACGCCCTGGGTGTGCAGCACCTCCGCCGCGAGCTTCGGGTCGGAGACCACCACCAGGTTCCTGGCGCCCAGCCTGAGGAGGAAGACGCTGCCGAACCTACGGGCCATGGAGGCCAAGTAGCGGTGGCCGAGGTCGTTCCCGACCTGCAGCCAGTTCCCGAATACGGGGAGGGAGAAGGGGCCAGGCGGGAGGGTGGACGCGTTCAGGTTGGAAAGCACGAGCGGGAGGATGACCGCCACAAGCGCCAACGCCGACACCAAAGCGGCCCATGACGACGCGCCGGCGGAGTAAGACAGCAGCCTTGAAGCGGACGAGGGGCGGAAGTTGTAGGCGAAGACGACATGGACAGAGACGAGCAGCCAGAAGGCGAAGATCTTCTTCCAAGGCACGGCCGCCATTTTAGTTGGCCTCGATCTGTTGTTGGCTGTTGCTTGCTTGCCACGTGACAGACGGAATCGAGTCGATCGATCTTCACGTGTGCCTTCGATGGCTCGGACCGGCGAGGCCTACGCCCTGAATTTAAACTGCCCAGCCACTTCGTGAATCCATGGGCTTTCGAAAACCACAGGTGCGGGTGCGACGCTTGTTTCTTTTCACTTAATTAGTTGACAAGTAGTGTTTGCTTATTTATCTATTTCGCTTTCCAATCTCCGGTCAAACCTGTTGGACTGGTTGATTAGGTGGGGTGGGGGATGGTGCTTACCAACCACAACGCTAATTAATTAATCATACTGTGATGCATGGATCGGAATGGTATTAATTAATTGAGCTTAATTACATCATATTTAAAAACATGAGCGCTTAGTGTTTCCAAACGTGTACCAAAGCACGATTAGATTCTAAGTGTCGCCTGTAACTATGCGTGATTTGGGTACTCGGTAGATATACTTACGCATGCATACTTTAGACTTGTCAATGGGCCGTGTTGGCACGGCCCAGGCATGACATGAATTCTAGCACGAAATAGGTATAGTCCGGCTTAGCACGAGATAGGTCGCTAGGTTGTGCGGGGGAGGGGATAGGTTGCCGGGTCACTGGGTTGGTCGTCGAGTTGTGCGGCTGGTGGGGTAAACTGTCATGTGTGTGGGAGGAGGTAGAATGGGTCGTGTGGCTAGTGGGGGGATTGGCCGCTGGGATGAATGGTCGCGTGCGTTGGTGCACGGGAGGGGGTGGGGCTAAACGAGTTGTGTCGCCGGCGGGGGGATGGGCTGCCGGGTTGTGTGGCCGGTGGGGTGAAGGGTCGTGTGGTCGGCGGGGGGACTGACCGTCAGGGTGAACAGTCGCGTGCGTCGGTGTGCGGGAGGGAGCTGAATGGGTTGTGTCGTCGACATGATGATGGGCCGCCGGGTCATTGGGCCGGTCGTCGGGTTGTGCGGCTAGCGGGGTGAACGGTCGTATGCGCGGGAGGAGGTAGAATGGGTCGTGTGGCCGGCGGGGGGACTGGCTGCTAGGTCATTGGGCCGACAGCCGAGGTGAACGGTCACGTGCGCTGGTGCACGGGAGGGGGCAAAATGGGTTGTGTGGCCGGTGGAGGGACGGGCCACCAGGTCATTGGGTCGGCAGCCAGGGTGAATGGTCGCGTGTGTGAGTTGGCGAGATGGGCTGATGGGGAACCGTGCCTGGGTTAGTTGTTGGGTCACGGCTTGCAAGGTGCAACGCGTCGACGCAACAACGGTCGGCATGCTTTTGCCCAACGGGCGGCCCACTTCCGTGCAACAGGCGGCCGCTTCCGCCCAACAAGCGGCCTAATTCCGCGCAACGGGCAACCCACTTCCGCCCAACAGGCGATTGGTTGCCGAGTGAAACGGTCGGCTTCTGCCTCAACGGCTCAACCAACTTTCCTCTATAAATTGAGGGAGTTGGATTTTATTTTTCACCCAACTCACTCCTCATCTCCTTCACTTCAAATTCTCCAAACTTTAATCTCAATTTCTCAAATTTTCTTACTCAAGTCACAAACAATAGTGCACTACCAAGGATAAAGTTCTGGAGGCTATAGATATCCTCAACAAAACTTTCCTGAAGCTGAAGTAACATCGTCAATGGAGACTACTAGACTTCAACTTCAACTGTGCCGTCGAGGAAGTTTCGAAAGAGAGCTTCCATCTGGTCAAAGTACACAATCATGATGAAAGTTATGGCGAACGGCCCAGAAGAGTAACGAGCCTTTTGCAACCTCTGTAACGCCGACTTCTCTTGCAAAACATCCGACAGTATAGGTCATTTAATTAGGCATATTAGTACAAGTGAAAGTAGGAATAAGGATAAAACAATTGAAACCCAACTTTCTTTTACTCCTGAGGGTAGTGTTTGTTCATGGACTTATAATTCTAAAAGGGTTAAGGACTTGCATGCTAGATTTATTTGTCTAGAAGATTTACCATGTCACATAATTAATATTATTATACAATCAGGTGTAAAAGAAATTGAAATTTATATTGAACTTATTAGGGATGCTATAAGTTTTATAACAAGTTCAAGAAAGCGGCAGCAACAATTTGATGAAACATGTGATACTTTTGAAATGCCACATAAAAAATTCTTTTTAAATGTTCAACATAGGTGGAATTCATTATATTTAATGTTAGAAAGTGTATTACCATATGAAATTCCAATAATGTCTTTGTATAATCGTCATCATTGTGATGATTATCAAAAATAATTAATTGAGAATGATTTTAAAATTGTAAAATGTTTTGTTGAATTTTTAAAACCTTTTTATGATGCAACAGTTAGATTACCAAGAATTTATTATTCTACATCTGTCTATGCGTTGCATCATTTATATGATATTTCATGAGTTTTTAATAAATATAAGACATATCCATTTTTCGAACCAATAGTAAATAACATGAAACAAAATTTTTAAAAATATTGGAATCAAATCCCTACATTATATATTTTGAGTGCATGCTTAGATCCTAGGTGTAAAATAATATATGCTAGTAAATTAATTAGGAGAATACAAATGAGTTTAGGTGTAGATTTAGGATTAAATGTTAATACAATAGAAGAACAATTAAATCAAATGTTTGATTTATACATACAAAGATATGGATTAAGAATAGAACATTCTCCTCCACCAATGTCCCCAATACTAGAATCAAATGTTCATCTTTAGATTCTTGGGTATTATTACAAGATCCAAGATTTGATGAAGATATTCCAACATCATCATCATATAATTATAATCCTATACTATCTAGACAAGAATTAATTATTTTTAATGCAATGAATCATCAATCATTATTATTTACTCAATATTCTAACTTAAATACGTTTGATGTTTGAGATTGGTGGAGGCAACAATTATTAATTTTTCCAATATTATCAATAATGACAAAGGATTTATTAACAATTCCAGTGTCTTCAGTAGCTTGTGAATAAATTTTCAGCATGAGTGACAATATGTTTGATAACTGAAGATGCAAGCTTAAAGAAGATATAATAGAAGTATTAATGTGTGTAAAAGATTGGAAGTTTACTGCACTCCGTAAACAAGATTAAGTTGAAGATTTTACAAAGCAACTTACAAACTTAAATATTTCATAATTAAAACATTTTAATTTTAATTTTTCAATTTGTAATTTTTTTTAAAATGTAATTTAATTTTGTTGTAAAATTTGTAATAATGTAAATATAAAATACGTAATTCATTAATAAATAAAAAATTAATTTAATTATATGCATTGTTGTCTGATTGTCTCATTTATTAAG
>JAMKPZ010003046.1:0-23738 GCA_024699675.1 Amphibolis antarctica
GACGGCAAGCTTGTTGGTCCCCCAAACTGTGTGTGTAAAGATGGGTTTTGGGGGAACTAGTGGCCGATTGTTTGTACCGGTTTGTCGGCGGCAAGCCGATTGGTCCCCCGAACTGTATGTGTAAAGATGGGTTTTCGCGAAACCGGTGGCCGGTTGTTTGTACCGGCTTGCCACCGCCAAGCCGGTTGGTTCCCCAATTCATCTATGTAAAGATCGGTTTTCAGGGAACCGACGACCGGTTGGTCCCTCGATCTGTACGTGTAAAGATGGGTTTTCGGGGAACCGATGGCCAGTTGTTTCTACCAGCTTGCTGGCGGCAAGCCAGTTGGTCCCCCGAACAATATATTTAAAGATGGGTTTTCGGGGAACCGGAGGCCGGGGATTTGTACCGGCTTGCTCGCAGCAAGCCGGTTGGTTCCCCGAACCGTATGTGTAAAGATGGGTTTTCGGGGAACCGATGGTTGGTTGTTTGTACTGACATGCCGGCGGCAAGCCGCTTGGTTCCCCGAATTGTATGTGTAAAGATGGGTTTTTAGGGAACTGGTGGCCAGTTGTTTGTATATGCTTGCCGACGGCAAGCTGGTTTGTCCCCCGAACTGTATGTGTAAAGATGGGTTTTGGGGGAAGTAGTGGCCAGTTGTTTGTACCGGTTTTTCGGGGGCAAGCCGATTGGTCCCCCGAACTGTATGTGTAAAGATCGGTTTTCCGCGAACTAGGGGCCGGTAGTTTGTACCGGCTTGCCATCGGCAAGCAGGTTGGTTCCCCAAGTCATCTATGTAAAGATGGGTTTTCAGGGAACCGATGGCCGGTGGTTTATACCGGCTTGCCATCGACGGAAGCCGAGTGGTTCCCCGAGTCATCTGTGTAAAGATGTGTTTTCGGGTACCGGTGGCCGGTTGTTAATACCGGCTTGCCGCGCGGCAAGCTGGTTGGTCCCCCAAACTGTATGTGTAAAGATGGGTTTTTAGTGATCTAGTGGCCAGTTGTTTATATCAGCTTGCCGGCGGCAAGCTGGTTGGTCCCCCAAACTGTATGTGTAAAGATGGGTTTTTGTGGAACTGGTGGCCAGTTGTTTGTGTCAGCTTGCCGACTTCAAGCTGGTTTGTCCCCCAAACCGTATGTGTAAAGATCGGTTTTGGGGGAACTAGTGGCTGGTTGTTTGAACCGGCTTGTCGGCGGCAAGCCGATTGGTCTCCCGAACTGTATTTGTAAAGATGGGTTTTCGGGGAACCGGTGGTCAGTTGTTGGTACCGGCTTGCCGCGCGGCAAGCCGGTTGGTCCCCAAAACTGTATGTGTAAAGATGGGTTTTTAGGGAACTAGTGGCTAGTTGTTTGTATCAGCTTGCCGGAGGCGAGCTGGTTGGTCCCCCAAACTGTATGTGTAAAGATGGGTTTTGGGGCAACTAGTGGCCAGTTGTTTGTATCAACTTGCCGACGCCAAGCCTGTTGCTCCCCCAAACTGTATGTGTAAAGATGGGTTTTGGGGAACTAGTGGCCGGTTGTTTGTATCGGTTTGTCGGCGGCAAGCCGATTGGTCCCTCGAAATGTATGTGTAAAGATGGGTTTTCGGGAAACCGGTGGCCGATTGTTTGTACAGGCTTGCCACCGGCAAGCTGGTTGGTTCCCCAAGTCATCTATGTAAAGATGGGTTTTCAGGGAACTGATGTCCGGTTGTTTATACCGGCTTGCCGGCGGCAAGCCGGTTGGTCCCTCGATCTGTACGTGTAAAGATGGGTTTTCAGAGAACCGATGGCCAGTTGTTTCTACCAGCTTGCTGGCGGCAAGCCAGTTGGTCCCCCGAACAATCTGTTCAAAGATGGGTTTTCGGGTAACCGGAGGTCGGTGATTTGTACCAGCTTGCTAGCAGCAAGCCGGTTGGTTCCCCGAACCGTATGTGTAAAGATGGGTTTTCGGGGAACCGGTGGTTGGTTGTTTGTACTGACATGCCGGCGGCAAGCCGGTTGGTTCCCCGAACTGTATGCGTGAAGATGGGTTTTTAGGGAACTGGTGGCCAGTTGTTTGTATAGGCTTGCCGACGGCAAGCTGGTTTGTCCCCCGAACTATATGTGTAAAGATAGGTTTTTGGGGAACCTGAGGCCGGTTGTTTGTACCGGCTTACCGGCGGCAAGTAGGTTGGTCCCCCAAACTGTACGTGTAAAGATGAGTTTTCGGGGAACCGGTGGCTGGTTGTTTGTACCGGCTTGCTGGCGGCAAGCCGGATGGTTCCGTGAGTCATTTGTGTAAACATGGGTTTTCGGTGAACCGGTGGCCGGTTGTTTGTACCAGCTTCCGCCGGCAAGCCAATTGGTTCCCCGAGTCCTCTGTGTAAAGATGGGTTTTCGGGAAACTGGTCGCTGGTGGTTTATATCGGCGTGCCGGCGGCAAGCCAGTTGGTCCCTCGAACAATCTGTGGAAAGATGGGTTTTCAGGGAACCGGTGGCCGGTCGTTTATACTGGCTTGCCACCGACGGAAGCCAGGTGGTTCCCCGTGTCATCTGCTGCGCGGCAAGCTGGTTCGTCCCCCAAACTGTAGGTGTAAAGATGGGTTTTTAGGGAACTAGTGGCCAGTTGTTTGTATCTGCTTGCCGGGGGCAAGCTGGTTGGTCCCCCAAACTGTTTGTGTAAAGATAGGTTTTGGGGGAACTAGTGGCCAGTTGTTTGTATCAGCTTGCCGACGGCAAGCTGGTTGGTCCCCCAAACTGTATGTGTAAAGATCGATTTTGGGGGAACTAGTGGTTTATACCGGCTTTCAGGGAACCGACGGCCGGTTGTTTATACCGGCTTGCCGGCGGCAAGCCGGTTGGTCGCTCGATCTGTACGTGTAAAGATGGGTTTTCGGGGAACCGGAGGCCGGTGATTTGTACCGGCTTGCTCGCAGCAAGCCGGTTGGTTCCTCGAACCGTATGTGTAAAGATGGGTTTTCGGGGAACCGGTGGTTGGTTGTTTGTACTGACATGCCGGCGGCAAGCCGGTTGGTTCCCCAAACTGTATGTGTAAAGATGGGTTTTTAGGGAACTGGTGGCCAGTTGTTTGTATATGCTAGCCGACGGCAAGCTAGTTTGTCCCCCGAACTGTATGTGTAAAGATAGGTTTTCGGGGAACCGGTGGCCGGTTGTTTGTACCGGCTTACCGGCGGCAAGCAGGTTGGTCCCCCAAACTGTACGTGTAAAGATGAGTTTTCGAGGAACCGGTGGCCGGTTGTTTCTACCGGCTTACCGGCGTCAAGCTGGTTGGTCCCCCAAACTGTACGTGTAAAGATGAGTTTTCGTGGAACCGATGGCCGGTTGTTTGTACCAGCTTGCCGCCGGCAAGCCGGTTGGTTCCGCGAGTCATCTGTGTAAAGATGGGTTTTCGGGGAACCGGTGGCCGGTTGTTTGTTCCAGCTTGCCGCTGGCAAGCTAGTTGGTTCCCCGAGTCCTTTGTGTAAAGATGGGTTTTCGGGGAACTGGTCGCCGATGGTTTATACCGGCTTGCCGGGGGCAAGCCAGTTGGTCCCCCGAACAATCTGTGCAAAGATGGGTTGTCAGGAAACCGGTGGCCGGTTGTTTCTACCGGCTTGCCACCGATGGAAGCCGGGTGGTTCCCCGAGTCATCTGCTGCGCCGCAAGCCGGTTGGTCCCCCAAACTGTATGTGTAAAGATGGGTTTTTGGGGAACTAGTGGCCAGTTGTTTGTATAAGCTTGCCGGCAGCAAGCTGGTTGGTCCCCCAAACTGTATGTGTAAAGATGGGTTTTGGGGGAACTAGTGGCCAGTTGTTTGTTTCAGCTTGCCGACGGCAAGCTTGTTGGTCCCCCAAACTGTGTGTGTAAAGATGGGTTTTGGGGGAACTAGTGGCCGATTGTTTGTACCGGTTTGTCGGCGGCAAGCCGATTGGTCCCCCGAACTGTATGTGTAAAGATGGGTTTTCGCGAAACCGGTGGCCGGTTGTTTGTACCGGCTTGCCACCGCCAAGCCGGTTGGTTCCCCAATTCATCTATGTAAAGATCGGTTTTCAGGGAACCGACGACCGGTTGGTCCCTCGATCTGTACGTGTAAAGATGGGTTTTCGGGGAACCGATGGCCAGTTGTTTCTACCAGCTTGCTGGCGGCAAGCCAGTTGGTCCCCCGAACAATATATTTAAAGATGGGTTTTCGGGGAACCGGAGGCCGGGGATTTGTACCGGCTTGCTCGCAGCAAGCCGGTTGGTTCCCTGAACCGTATGTGTAAAGATGGGTTTTCGGGGAATCGATGGTTGGTTGTTTGTACTGACATGCCGACGGCAAGCCGCTTGGTTCCCCGAATTGTATGTGTAAAGATGGGTTTTTAGGGAACTGGTGGCCAGTTGTTTGTATATGCTTGCCGACGGTAAGCTGGTTTGTCCCCCGAACTGTATGTGTAAAGATAGGTTTTCGGGGAACCAGTGTCCGGTTGTTTGTACCGGCTTACCGGCGGCAAGTAGGTTGGTCCCCCAAACTGTACGTGTAAAGATGAGTTTTCGGGGAACCGGTGGCCAGTTGTTTGTACCGGCTTGCCGCCGGCAAGCCGGTTGGTTCCGCGAGTCATTTGTGTAAACATGGGTTTTCGGTGAACCGGTGGCCGGTTGTTTGTACCAGCTTCCGCCGGCAAGCCAGTTGGTTCCCCGAGTCCTCTGTGTTAAGATGGGTTTTCGGGGAACTGGTCGCCGGTGGTTTATAACGGCTTGCCGGCGGCAAGCCAGTTGGTCCCCCGAACAATCTATGGAAAGATGGGTTTTCAGGGAACCGATGGCCGGTCGTTTGTACTGGCTTGCCACCGACGGAAGCCGGGTGGTTCCCCGAGTCATCTGTGTAAAGATGGGTTTTCGGGGAACCGGTGGCCAGTTGTTAATACCGGCTTGCTGCGCGGCAAGCCGGTTGGTCCCCCAAACTGTATGTGTAAAGTTGGGTTTTTAAAGAACTAGTGGCCAGTTGTTTGTATCAGCTTTCCGGCGGCAAGCTGGTTGGTCCCCCAAACTGTATGTGTAAAGATGGGTTTTGGGGGAACTAGTGGCCAGTTGTTTGTATCAGCTTGTCGACGGCAATCTTTTTGGTCCCCCAAACTGTATGTGTAAAGATGGGTTTTGGGTGAACTAGTGGCCGGTTGTTTGTACCGGTTTGTCGACGGCAAGACGATTGGTCCCCCGAACTCTATGTGTAAAGATGGGTTTTCGGCAAATCGGGGGCCGGTTGTTTGTACCGGCTTGCCAGGCAAGCCGGTTGGTTCCCCTAGTCGTCTATGTAAAGATGGGTTTTATGGGAACCGATGGCCGGTTGTTTATACCGGCTTGCCGGCGGCAAGCCGGTTGGTCCCTCAAACTGTATGTGTAAAGATAGGTTTTCGGGGAACCGATAGCCAGTTGTTTCTACGGGGTAGGACAACTAGTGAGTTGGACCTACTCATCATGTGTGCCTCATGTGACGTGTAAGTCATAAAAGGGAATTCATTGAGGAAAGGAGTGTACCTATCCGGACCTGATCTCTTGATCAGTCGGTGGAGAGTCGAACGGAGACTTCGGTCACCGGCTTGTCTGAAGGCGGCGGCCACATGGAGTCCTGTTTATGCTCGTTCTTCACGGTCATGGGGGGATTGGCTTCTTGGTTGGCTTGTGGGATGTCGGTCTAAGAAGTTGGCGGCTGGTCTGTCTGGAGGTAGCGGCCGCGTGGATCCCCGATCAAACTGGTTTTTTGTTTTTTGTTTTTTTTTTTTGGTCTTGTGGGGGCCGGTCCAGGAAGGTGACACTCGACTCATTTGGAGGCGGCAACCGCGTGGATCCCCGATCGAACTCATTTTTCTTGGTCTTCGGGGTGGCCGCTCTAGGGAGGCGGCAACCGGCCTATCTAGAGGTGCTAGCCGCGTGAACCCCCGATCAACGTCGTTTTTCTGGGTCTTGGGGGGGCTGGTCAAGGGAGGTGGCAGCCGACCCATCTGGAGGTGGCAGCCGTGTGAACCCCTGATTAACGTCATTTTTCTAGGTCTTGAGGGTGCCGGTCTAGGGAGGCGGCAACCGACCCATCTGGAGGTGGTAGCCGCATGGCCTCCCCGTCCAACCCATTTTTCTAGGTCTTGAGAGGAAGCAACCGGTTCATCTAGAGGCGGCAGCCGCGTGGCCCCCCCGTCAAACCTATTTTTCAGGGTCTTGAGGGAGCCTATCTAGGGAGGCGGCAACCGGGTCATCTGGAGGTCGCAGCCATGTGGCCCCCCTAGCCAACCCATTTTTCTAGGTCTTGAGGGGCCCGGTCTACCGAGGCAGCAATCGGCCCATCTAGAGGTCGCAGCTGCGTGGCCCCCCCATCCAACCAGTTTTTCTGCGTCTTGAGGGGGCTGGTCAAGGGAGGCGGCAACCGGGTCATCTGGAGGTGGCAGCCGCGTGGCACCCCCGTCCAACCCATTTTTCTGGGTCTTCATGGGGCCGGTGTAGGTAGGCGGCAATCGGGTCATTTGGAGGTGGCAGCCGCGTGGCCCGCCGTCAAACCTATCTTTTACGGGTCTTTAGGGGGCCGATCTAGGGAGGCGGCAACTGGGTCATCTGGAGGTGGTAGCTTCGTGGGCCCCCCCGTCCAACCGATTTTTCTAGGTCTTGAGGGGCCGGTCTAGGGAGGCGGCAACTGGGTCATCTGGAGGTGGCAGCCGTGTGGCCCCCTGTCGATGTCATTTTTTTGGGTCTTGAAGGGGCCGGTCTAGTGAGGCGGCAGCCGGCCCATCTAGAGGTGGCAGCCACATGGCCCCCCCTGTCCAACTCGTTTTTGTTGGTCTTAAGGGGGCCGGTCTAGGAAGGCGGCAACCGGGTCATCTGGAGGCGGCAGCCACGTGGCCCCCCCGTCCAACCCATTTTTCTGGGTCATGAGGTGCCAGTCTAGGGAGGCGGCAATCGGGTCATCTAGAGGTGGCAACTGCGTGGCCCCCCGGTCTAACCCATTTTTCTAGGACTTTAGGGAGTCGGTCTAGGGAGGCGGCAACCGGGTCATCTAGAGGTGGCAGCCGCGTGGCATCCCGTTGATGTCATTTTTCTAGGTCATGAAGGGGCCGGTCTAGTGAGGTGACAACCGACCCATCTGGAGGTCGCAGCTGCGTGAACTCCCGATCGACGTCATTTTTCTGGGTCTTGAAGGCGCCAGTCTAGTGAGGCGGCAACCGGCCCATCTTGAGGTCGTAGCTGCATGGCCCCCTCGTCCAACCCATTTTTCTTTGTCTTGAGGGGGTCGGTCTTTGGAGGCGGCAATCGAGTCATGTAGAGGTGGCAGTCGCGTGGCCCCCCCTTCCAACCCATTTTTCTGGGTCTTGAGGGGGCCTATCTAGGGAGGCGGCAACCGGGTCATCTGGAGGTGGCAGCTGCGTGGGCCCCCGTGGACGTCATTTTTCTGGGTCTTGAAGGGGCCGGTCTAGTGAGGCGACTATCGGCCCATCTGGAGGTGGCATCCGCGTGGCCCCCCCATCCAACGTATTTTTCTTGGTCTTGAGGGGGCCAGTCTAGGGAGGCGGCAACCAGGTCATCTGGAGGTGGCAGCCACGTGGCCCCCCGGTCTAACCCATTTTTCTGGGTCTTGAGGGGGCCAGTCTAGGGAGGCAGCAACTGGGTCATCTATAGGTGGCAGCCGTGTGGCCCCCCGTCGATGTCATTTTTCTGGGTCTTGAAGGGGCCAGTCTACTGAGGCGACAACCGGCCCATCTGGAGGTGGCAGCCGTGTGAACCCCCGATCGACGTCATTTTTCTGGGTCTTGAAGGGGTTGGTCTAGTGAGGTGGCAACCGGCCCATCTGGAGGTGGCAGCCGCGTGGCCCCCCCGTCCAACCTGTTTTTCTGTGACTTAAGTGTGCCGGTCTTCGAAGGCGGCAACAGGGTCATCTGGAGGTGGCAGTCACGTGGCCCCCCCTTGCAACCCATTTTTCTAGGTCTTGATGGGGCCTGTCTAGGGAGGCGGCAACCGGGTCATCTGGATGTGGCAGCCGCGTGGCCCCCCGTCGACGTCATTTTTCTGGGTCTTGAAGGAGCCGGTCTAGTGAGGCGGCAACCGGCCCATCTGGAGCTGGCATCCACGTGGCCCCCCGTCCAACCCATTTTTCTTGGTCTTGAGGGGTCCGGTCTAGGGAGGCGGCAACCGGGTCATCTGGAGGCAGCAACCGCGTGGCCACCCCGTCCAACCTGTTTTTCTGGGTCTTGAGGGGGCCGGTCTAGGGAGGCCACAACTGGGTCATCTGGAGGTGGCAGCCGCGTGGCCCACCTGTCCAACCCATTTTTCTGGGTCTTGAGGGGGCCGGTCTAGGGAGGCAGCAACCAGGTCATCTAGAGGCGGCAGCCGCATGGCTGCCCCGTCCAACCCGTTTTTTTGGGTCTTGAGGGGGCCGGTCTAGGGAGGCGGCAACCGGGTCATTTGGAGGTGGCAGCCGCATGGCCCCCCCATCCAACCCGTTTTTCTGGGTCTTGAGGGGGCCCGGTCTAGGGAGGCGGCAAGCAAGTCATCTGAAGGTGGCAACCGCGTGGCCCCGCGTCGAACCTGTCTTTTTTGGTAGAACTTCTTCAACTGCGACAAATTTACCGGGTCGAACTCTTGTTGGGTGGCTTCATCAAAAAGGTAAACAGCTCCCCCACTGAGGATCTTGATGATGACATATGGGCCACGCCAATTTGGGGAGAATTTTCTCGTTGAACCTGTTGGAAAAATGGAATGAAGGACTAGATTACCGGGTTTAACGGGTCGGGGACACACCTTCTTGTTGTAAGCCCTTGCCATTTTTCTTTGATAAGTCTGGGCATGGTTCGTCACCCTCAGGGAACGAAGGACTAGATTACCGACTTCTTTGAACGAAGGACTAGATTACCAGGTTCTTTCGTCAAGGAGGTTCAGTTGCAATAGGCGCGATTCTGACCACTGATCATCGGAGTCCGCTGCTTCTTTGAGGGTGCAAAGGTATGGAAGTTCTACTTCCACTGGCAACACTACTTCAGCCCCGTATACCAGTGAGTATGGCATTGCTCTGGTAGCGGTCCGTAGGGATGTCCGGTAGGCCCAGAGTGCGTAAGGGAGGTGGTCGTGCCAATCTTTGTGTGTTTGGACCATCTTCTTGAGAATTCAGACCAGTGTCTTGTTAGTTGCTTCGACCGCCCCATTCATCTGTGGCCTGTAGGGGGATGCTCTTAGGTGACGGATATGGCATTGCTCGAGGTAGCTTGTGACTTGCTTTGTTGTAAAGTTGGTGCCGTTGTCGGTCACCACCTCGAAGGGTACACCATACCCGGTGACAATGTTGTTGCGCAAGAATTTTTGAGTGGCGGCTGCTGTGTCTGTCTTGTAGGAGGCTGCTTCTACCCACCTAGTGAAGTAATCGATGGCCACCAGTATGTACCGATGTCCATTGGTGGCTGTTGGCTTGATCTCACCTACCACATCCAAGGACCACATGGAGAATGGCCAAGGAGAAGCCATGTTGTATAATTCCTTGGGGGGTGCGTGGATGTGGTTTCCATGTACCTGGCACTGGTGACAACGACGGACGTACGTGGTGCAGTCCGCTTCCATTGTGCTCCAGTAGTAGCCTTGAAGCATGATCTTTTTCGTCAGGAGGATCCCGTTCATGTGGGATCCACAGATGCCTTCGTGGATTTCTTGCATAATCATACGTGCTTCGGGCGAGGTTACGCACCGGAGGAGAGTTTGGTTGTGGGATCTTTTGTAGAGTTGTCCCCTGTTGAAGACATAGCCGGCTGCCAGTCTTGACAACGTACGTCTGTCTTGGGTGGTGACCTCTGGGGGGAACTCTCCCTGTTCCTTCTTTGTGCCATCAGAGTTAAACAAGATGGGTGCTCGTGTTTTCGATGTGGAAGTCTGGATGTAGCTGGTGTCACTCCTGGGGTCGGTAGTTCGTCCCAGAGGTCCGGATAGCACTTCTTGAGTCGGATGTGCCGCCTGCTGCTGCAAACTATTCTTTCCACCAGCCAGGGATGCGGCTGTCGGGTAAATCATAGGTGGCAGCCAGTGGTGGGTCGGTTGGATGGTGGAGCATGTAAGTGTTGGGTAACAGGCTGTGGATGATGGCTGGGTCATTTTCCAGGTTTTGCCGACCCTCTTCCTTTCCAATATGGACTAGGCAGGACGACTAAAGAGTGGAACCTACTTATCATGTGTCCATCGTGCATGTGTCGTGTGACATGTGAGTTATAAGAGGGAATTCACCGAAGAAAGGAGCGTACCAGTCCGGACCTGACCTCTTGGTCAATCGATGGAGAGTCAGACGGAGACGTCGGTGGCCAGCTTGTTTGAAGACGGTGGCCGCAGTGATCCCCGATTGAGTTTGTCTTCCTGGGGAGCTGGCTTCTTGGTCAGCTTGTTGGGAACTGGCCCGTTGCGTCTCACCCTTGGCGACTACTGAGTGCACGAAATGGGACGGAGGGGTAGAATGCCCCTAGTTCTACCCCAAAGTGCAGGTCTTCTCGGAAGGGTTTCCGGTTGAAAGTGCCGGCGGCCGGCTAGATAGTGTCGGCAGCCGGGTAAGACCCCTAGAAGAAGTCGGTTGTTTTGTGCCGCGGGGAGCCGGTCTGAGAAGCCGGCAGCTGGCCTTTCTGAAGGCGGCAGCCATGACAATCCCTGGTGGAGTTCATCCTTCATGGCTTTCGGGAGTCGGTATGAGAAGTCGACGATCGATTGATTTGGAGGCGGTAGCCACTATGGTCCCCGGTTGAGTTGTCTATGGGTAGAACTTCTTCAGTTGCGACAGATTGACCGGGCTGAACTCTTGTTGGGTGGCTTCATCGAAAAGGTAAATGGCCCCCTGCTGAGGACCTTGGTGATGCTGTATGGGCCACGCCAGTTTGGGGAAAACTACCGCGTGGAACCTGTTGGGAAGATGGCGCGAAGGACTAAATCACCAGGCGTAAGGAACCGGGGACAAACTTTCTTGTTGTAAGCCCTTGCCATCTTTCGTTGATAAGTTTGGGCATGGTTCAATGCTTTCAACCTTCTCTCATCCAGGAGGTCAAGCTGCAACAGGCGTGATTTCGACCACTGGTCATCGGAGTTTGCTATTTCTTTAAGGAAGCAAAGGGACGGGAGTTCTACCTCCACCAGCAACACTGCTTTAGATTCGTATACCAACAAGTATGGCGTTGCTCCGATGGTGATCTGCAAGGATGTCCGATAGGCTCAGAGTGCGTATGGGAGGTGGTCGTGCCAATCTTTGTGTGTTCGGACCATCTTCTTGAGAATTCGGACCAATGTCTTGTTAGCCGCTTCGACCGCTCCGTTTATCTGTGGCCTGTAGGGGGACGCCCTTAGGTGATGGATGTGACATTGCTCTAGATAGCTCGTGACCTGCTTGGCTGTAAAGTTGGTGCCGTTGTTTGTCACCACCTCGAAGGGGACGCCATACTAGGTGATGATATTGTTGCGCAAGAACTTATGGGTGGCGGCTGCCGTGACTGTCTTGTAGGATACTGCCTCCACCCACCTGGTGAAGTAATCGATGGCCACCAGTATATATCGGTGTCCGTTGGTGGCCGTCGGCTTAATCTCGCCTACCACATCCAAGGCCCACATGGAGAATGGCCAAGGGGAAGCCATGTTGTATAATTCTTTGGGGGGTGCATGGATGAGGTTCCCATGTACCTGGCACTGGTGACAGCAATGGACGTACGTGGTGCAGTCTGCCTCCATTATGCTCCAGTAGTAGCCCTAGAGCATGACCTTTTTTGCCAGGAGGATCCCGTTCATGTGGGATCCACAGACACCTTCGTGGATTTCCTGCATAACCGTACGTGCCTTGGGCGAGGTTACGCACCGAAGAAGATTCTGGTTGTGAGATCTTTTGTAGAGCTGTCCCCCATTGAAGACGTAGCCGGCTGCCAATCTTGACAATGTACGTCTGTCTTGGGTGGTAGCCTCTAAGCGGAACTCTCCGGTCTCCAAGAAGGTTTGTATGTTTGAATACCAAGGGCAGTTTTCTTGCTATGAGTTTTCTAGCCCGCTGTCTGGGGACTTGGGGTCCGTATTGTTTAGTTCATCGACTAGGGGCGGTTCTCCGTATTGGTCAGCAGTTGGCCGGTTGTTGGGGCAGCTAGCCAAATTCAGAGTCGAGGGTCTAACGTCTGCCTGCTCAGGTACTTCTATGAGCCGGTAGATGTTTTCGCTGTAGGCCAGCTGGTGAAGTGTCGTGACTTCTATGGCTATGTTCCGACCCTCCTTGACCACCACCCATGATGCTAGGATGGCCAGAGCGTCCGCTTGGCTACGGGCAACATCCGTCCTTGGCGATCTACTAGGATGACCCCTACCCCACGGCCTTTGGTGTTGACCGCTCCGTCAAAGTACAAGGTATGGGGTTCTGGCTGGTCAGGATCCAGTTGGTCCAAATCTGACTGATCTGGATTCGGCTCGTTGATGGTGAAGATTGGCTCATCTGGGAAGGAATCTTCTAACGGTTGGTAATCTAGCAAGGGATGGTGTGCCAGCTAGTCAGCCATGGCTTGGGCCTTCATGGACTTCTGGGATACGTACCGGATGTCAAATTCTGCAAGGAGCATTTGCCATTTCACGCACCTGCCTACCAAGGCCGGTTGGTCAAAGAGGTAGCGTAGGGGATCTAGGTGGCTGAGAAACAAAATTGGATAGACCACCAAGTAGTGTCGCAGCTTTTTCACCGTCCAGACCAGCGAGAGACAATACTTTTCAATCAGCTCATACCGTTCTTCTATCTCGGTAAACATTTTACTGAGGTAGTATATGGCCTGCTCGATTCTGTCGGTGGTATCATGTTGGCCCAATACTACGCCCATGGAGGAAGCTGTTACCGACATGTACAAGAAAAGTGGTCACCCGGGGTGAGGTGGCACAAGAATCGGCAGCCGAGACAGCTGACACTTGATGTGGTCGAAGAAGACTTGGCATTCTATGGTCCACGTGAAGTTGGTGTTTTTCTTTAACAGCTTGAAGAAGGGCTCGCAGATCGGTGTGAGGCGCGAGATGAAACGTGCGATGTATTGTAGCCTTCCAAGCAAGCTCCAGATTTGCTATTCTGTCTATGGGGGAGGCATATCTAAGATTGCTTTCGCCTTGACGGGATCCACCTCAATTCCCTGTTTTCTGATGACGAAGTCGAGGAGCTTTCCGGTGGTGGCCCCGAATGTTGATTTTGACAGGTTCAACCTGAGCTTGTACCTCCTTAGGCTCTCGAACAGTCTTTTTAAGTGCTTGAGATGCTGCTGATGAGTGTGTACCTTCACTACCATGTCGTCGATGTAGACTTCGACTTCTTTGTGCATCATGTCGTGGAAGAGGGTGGTCATGGCTCTTTGGTAAGTAGCACCTACACTTTTGAGCCCGAATGGCATCACCCTATAACAGAAGACGCCCCAAGGGGTTGTGAACGTGGTCTTCTCCTTGTCTTCTTCTGCCATGAGGATTTGATTGTATCCAGAGAATCCATCCATGAAAGAGTACACCCCGTACTTGGCGGCATCATCTACCAAGACATCTATGTGTGGTAGTGGGAAGTCGTGCTTGGGGTTGGCTTTGTTGAGGTCCCGGTAGTTGACGCACATGTGTACCCGCCCATCTTTCTTTGGGACGAGTAGCATGTTTGCTACCCATTCTAGGTAAAAGACAGGCTGGAGGAATCGTACATTCAACTATTTGTGGACTTCTTCCTTCAGCTTCTGGGCCCATTCCTGTCTCATCTATCGAGCTTTTTGCTTCACAGGTTGGGCTCTTGGTTTGAGGGGTAGTCAGTGGACTACTACCCATTCATCCAAACCGGGCATGTCTTCATAATCCCACGCAAACACCTCCACGAATTCACGCAGGAGTGTGAGGAGTTGTTGCTGGTAGGGCTCGGGCACCTCTTTACTAATTTTTGTTTCTTTTCGATGTTGTTCATCCCCAAGGTTTACAAGTTCGATTTCGTTTGTAGACGCTATGCCAGTAGACTCTAGTGGTTGGACCCACGGGCCTTCCTCTTCGGATTCTTGGCTTTGTAGGTAGGGGCCGTTAGCGTCTCCCATAACTTGTTGACCTTCGAGCTGAAAGAGTGCTGGACTATGGGTTTGGCGGGAGCGATGCCCGTGGTTTTCTAGCTGGGTGCCGGGTAGGTGAATCGACTACCGGTTCGAGGTAGTGATGGGTCCCAGAAGTGCTTCAAAGGGGACGATGGTGGACTTGTCATACTCGTCTACCAGAGGTGTTGTGTCGTTGGGCTCTATCTGTTGTTCTGGCCACCAAGCATCCATGGAGAGTGAGGGGCAGAATGCCCTTAGTTCTACCCCAGTGGGAGGGACCGGCTGCCAGGTGGATGGGAGGCAGAAACCGGATGGAGTCCCGGACGAGAATGCAACAGGCTGGTCTCGTTCACTTGCTCGAGAAGATGGGCAGAATGCCCCTAGTTTTGTCCCGGAATGTTGGCCAGTACTTTGAAAGATGTTGCCCAAACTAAGGAGGCTAGCTGTCCCGACTCCATGATGTGGTGCCCCTATTGGTGGTTGACAGTTTCTGGTTGATCTGGCCAGTGCTCGAGGGATCGGTGGTTTGCTGTGTTGAGTGAGAGACTTGGTATGATTGCCAAGTCCCGGTTGACTTGGTCGGTTTGCCAAGTCAGTGGCTGCTGAGGACGCAGCTGTCGACGCACTTGTGTGTGGGATGCCAAGCCTTGCTGTTGAAGGAGCGAGTTTCGGCGTGAGTCGCCGGAAGCCATCAGGCTTGCCTCTTGACGTTGATGACCTGCAAGCCTGGAGTGTCCCCACCTAGGTCATCAGGTGGGTGTTGTGGTGCTAGGTTGAAGGAGAGGGGGAAGGAGCACACCTTGTCGTCTCCTTTCCCTGTACAAACTAGTCGGACGCTACGTCCGTTTCCAAAGTTCCTACCTGTAGGATGGGTGATGGCGTGGGAGGTTGGTGAAGGGTTGGATCTCCAGTGTATACCAGAGATTCTTCGAACAGTTGCAGCAGACCGTCCTCTGGCTCTTGGTCTGGCTGCAGTTTGTCCTCCCAGGGTTCCATGCGCCTGGATAGATAGTCGAAGGCGGTTGAGTTCTGGAGACCTGGTGGTGCGGCGGCAACTGGTTCTGGTGTCGATTGTTGCAACTCGGAAGGCTCTACAGCAACTACAGATTGTCCTGGATGGTAGTAGTTCTCTACTAGTATGACGATGACCTCCCCTTTCCATAGGAACTTAAGCATCCTATGAAGAGTGGAAGGTACGATGGAGTTTTGGTGGAGAAATGGATGGCCCAAGATGAGGTTGTAGCTCGGTGGAATGTCTACTACATGCACAGGAACCTCGAAGGCGGCTGGTCCGATGATGAGGGGAAGGACAACCTCACCTTTGGCTTCGTGAAGAGTGCCATCGAATCCTCTCATCACCTGGTCGGTGGGGAGCAAGTCTTGCTCTTTGATTCCCAGCTTGTGCAGGACTTGTAGCGGGCACAGGTTTAGCCCGGATCTATCATCGATCATTACCATGGGGATGCAAAGGTCTTTGTATTGTACCCGGATGTACAAGGATAGGTTGTGGTCAGTCCCGGCTGGTGAGAGGTCTAGATCTGAGAAATAGACGAACGAGGGGACTTTTACTATGGCCACCATTCCTTCTATGGCCCCGGGAGCGAGACCTTGGTCCACTTTGGCCACCTGCAACGCCTTGAGGAGTGTTTCCCGGTGTTCAGTAGAGGATCGAAGCAGGTCCCATAGTGAGATGTCCACCCGTATCCCCTGCAGCTGGATTGACAAGTCTAGGGGTGGCTATGATTGGGCAGCCAGTGCTGAGGAGGTGGCCACCGGTATTGCCAAGGCGGTAGCCAGTTGATGGCTACCGGTTGAAGTTTGTCCTGCTACTCCCGAGATGGAGATCCCTCCAGGACGTGGCTTTGGTTGATATACCTGGCCAGACCTGGTTATAGCCGTACATGTGGACGACTATTGTGAGACGACTACCTCCTTACCTTTGTGTTGTTCGGAAGTGAGTGCAGCCGGAGGGAAGGGTCTGGTCACAAGCATGAATTGTTGCTTTGCTAGGTGGGCTTGGAGTGGCGCCAGCATTGCAGCCATTGAAGGGACTATGCTGGCTAGAGTGCCAGTCGTGGAAGCAAAGCTAGCGATTGAGGCTTTGGGGATCGAAGGTACCGCCAGGATGACTGTCCTGACTGGGGCAGCGAGTGAGTAGAGAATTACCTTGGGTTGAGCCTGTAAGGATGTCTCGGCGACTGGCTCCCTTGACGCAGTAGCCAGTTCTCTTGACGTGGTAGCCGCAGGCGCCACCCGAACGAAGAATTTTCCTACAGGTGGAGCTGATGCTTGTTGCGGTGTAGGCCTTGAAGACTTCCTCCTCCTCCGGTGGACGCTGATGGCGAGGATGGAGGACCAGAGTTGTTGGTAGTATGGTTGGAGTTCTTCAAGCGTCGGTGTGTGGTTAGCCAGACGGATGAGGTTGACAAGGTTCAGCCAGGGAGTTCTTGTTCCCAGCGGCCATGCCGAAGGGAGGGATCTTCTTGTCCCTTGGGTGCACATGAAGGGGGGAAATAGTCGGCAAGCCGCTGGCTGGCCGGTTCAAGGAACCGACCCCCGTTTCCCCAAAACCCCCCATGGGTGCGCATGAAGGGGGGAAATATCCGGCAAGCTGCCGGCTGGCCGGTTCAAGGAACCGGCCCCCGTTTCCCCAAAACCCCCCATGCGTGTGCATGGAGGGGGGAGATAGCCGGCAAGCAGCCAACTGGCCAGTTCAAGGAACCGGCCCCCGTTTCCCCAAAACCACCCATGGGTGCGCATGAAGGGGGAAACAACCGGCCACTGTTTCCGCAAAACCCCCATGGGTGTGCCTGGAGGTAAAAAGTTAGGGGGATGGAGCCGGCTTGCCGCTGGCAAGCCGCTTCAAGGAAGCGGCACCCAGACCCCAAAAACCACATATTCGTGCGAATGATCGGGGAACCAGCCGGCTTCCGCCTGCCACGTAGCAGCTGCTGGTTGGCTACCCAAGAAGGCAAGTTGAATCAATCAGGAAAATACGACGAGATTTAACCACGTAAATCTCGCAAATCCGCCAATTACGTGGACCGCGTAATCAAGCCAGAATTACGCTACCTTCCATCTTTGGGCGCCCCCAAAGAAGGAAGGCAACCCCCTATAAAAAGGGCGGCCCCCTACACCACTAAGAGAGTCTAAAAAAAAATTCTGAAGAAGGAGGAGGCTTGAATTTCTGGAGAGAGCAGGCTGGAAGGAGGAGCGAAGCATTTCCGAAGGGCAGGATTTCATGGGATTTTTGTCGACACCCTCGGGAGAATCGACCGTCCACCGGTTCCGAAGGAGGAAAGCAGCTCGGGGCCCCGACGCCTTTTTTCCGTGCCGGAGCGAGGACTTCCGATCCCCATCGATGACCCCCCTATAGGTAAGTCCTTCCACCCTTGCCATTTTACATAAGTTTTTTTACTACGTTTCGTCGAGCCCCGACTGCATAACGCCTTCCCTGTGCAAGGAGACGGCCGGAGGACGGACCCGGGTATCATTCCTTCAGAAACACGTTCGAAGGTACTGGTGGCCGCCCTCCTGGCCAGGTTAATCCACCCGGCCCGGTCATGCTCAGTTCACTCGTGACCCTTCTGTCGAGTCTTTTTACATGGAAACCCCAAGTTTCCTAGAGGCTTTACGAATTTTTATCCGCTCTCTATGGGTCCTTCTCGGGGCCCCGGAAAAGTTTCTGAGATAACGCCACCGGCAAGGATGTCGGCGGCGGCCGTTCGGGTGTACGAACATGTACAACCTGTCGGTCCCTGTACGTTTTTCCGGGAGACGTAAGTCTACTCTCCCGATGCCACCGGCGAGGATGCCGGTGACGGTCGTTCGGGTGTACGAACACATACAACCCAACGTTCCTCATACGTTTTTTTTTGGGAGGCATAAGCCCACCCTCTCAATACCTCGAAAAATATAAGTCCTCTGTTGAATCCCATGCTTTTACAGATGTCAAGAGAAAAAGGGATGGGGAGACATTCGGCAAGTCGCCGGCAGGCCAGTTCAAGGAACCGGACCTCGTTTCCCCAAAATCACCATGGGTGCGCATGGGGGGGAAACAGCCGGCAAGCCGCCGGCTTGCTGGTTCAAGGAACTGGCCCCCGTTTCCCCGAAACCCTCATGGGTGTGCATGGAGGGGGGGAAACAGCCGGCAAGCCACCGGCTGGTCAGTTCAAGGAACCGGCCCCCATTTCCCTGAAACCCCATGGGTGTGCAAGGAGGGGGGAAACAGTCGACAAGCTGCCGGCTGGCCGGTTCAAGGAACCAGCCCCCGTTTCCCCAAAACCCCCATGGGTGCGCATGGAGGGGGGGAAACAGTTGGCAAGCCGCTGGCTGGCCAATTCAAGGAACCGGCCCCCGTTTCCCCAAAACCCCCCATGACTACGCCTGGAAAGGGGGAAACAGCCGGCAAGCCGCCGGCTGGCCAGTTCAAGGAACTGGCCCCTATTTCCCCAAAACCCCCCATGGCTGCGCATGGAAGGGGGAAACAGCCGGCAAGCCGCCGGCTGGCTGGTTCAAAGAACCGGCCCTCGTTTCCCCAAAACCCCCATGGCTACGCCTGGAAAGGGGGAAACAGCCGGCAAGCCGCCGGCCCCCATTTCCCTAAAACCCCCATGGCTGCGCCTGGAAGGGGGGAAACAGCCGGCAAGCCGCCGGCTGGTCGGTTCAAGGAACCGGCCCCCGTTTCCCCAAAACCCCGTGATTGCGCAAATGGGTTGGGAAGGCAGCCGGCCAGCTGCCGGTCAACTGGTACAAGTAGCCAGCTGCCAATTCCCCGAAAACCCATCTTTTTTTCCCCTATTCACCACCGGATCCAATATAGATCCCCGTTTTGTTCAATTCCCATTTTTTTACTTGATTCTCGTCTATTTTCATCGGAAGGGATACGGTTATCCCTCTAAGCACCCTGGAAAATCTTTCAAGGTGAGGCCGTATGTAGCCAGATTGACTATCATGTTTTCTGTTTTAGAGCCGGAGAAAGGCTGGGAATGCCCAGGCTATCTGGGGCTGCCTAACACCTTCCCCAACGGTACCCTGAGCCCCATATCCAGTTCTCTCCTGTTACACAATTTTACGTGATTCCTATGGTTTTATCGTTTCGATGGTGGAAGGACACTTTCCCATCCGATTTTCCTTGTTTTCTACCCAAAAATAAGGTGACGACTCCGTTCAACGAGCCATCAACCGCACATGGTGATGCACTCACACAAACACCTTTCAATTCTCTATACCTTGGTCCATCTGCCGGCGGGGCCGGCGGAAACCCATGGGCTTCTGGGTGATAGCCGGATGAAGGAGAGGGTATAGATTTTTGGCGACTCCGCTGGGGACACTCGCTACATTTTATCGATTAAGTAGCTCAAACTCTCGCTCGTACAGCTCTTTTATAGTCAGTCTTTTATTTTTCTGTTAGGATTTTTAACACACTTGTCGCATTTGCTAAGCGAAGCCGCTTTCAAATGCATTGAACTGTACCACCCTTCTTTGGTATCCCTACAGATCTTTACGGACCTCCGCGGTTCTCCGGGCACCATCTCTTCACGGACCTCTGCCCTACAGGTTCCGGACCCTGCTGGCTCCCCCTGTCTTGACTCGCTCACAAGCAAGAGCCATGGCCACTGGTTCCGCTGTGACTTCCGGATCATCCCCTTCCGTCACTGCAACAACTTCTGTGCCGCTGTCCGTGGTGTTCGGCCCACCACCGCCTGTCGTCACCCGGACAAACTTCACCAGGCCCATCATCGTTCCTACCGGAACCCCGGACCAACCAAGGGTGCCTAATTTGTCCACCGCTGTAGCATTCGACAATGCCATAGTGCATCCTGCGTCGCCGGCTTCTCCGGCTACTGAAGCTGAAGGTAACAGGCTGGCTCCCACACGGAACACCGGCCCATGCTACCAACCCCCCTCAAACACCGAGGGCATAGCAGCAGCCCACACCTTCCAGCCACCTCAACCGGGACACTTCGAGTAGACCCTCTTGGCTCATCAGTTGGCTGGCTATCAACAACAAGGGATTGGTTCCATAATCCCCCCCAAGCCAACCGTCCGTGTCCCGGAGAGGCCACATTCGGAAGAATATGATGTCATCACTACTCCCATCGTCGACCAATTCGGCCCGCCACCGCTCCAACCGGTAGTCGCCACAGCCGCCATCCCGGCGCCCGACCTGTAAGGGCAGCTTCTGCAAAGGATAGCTGAACTGGAAGCATCTTTCCGAAGCATAAAATCCAGCTCGCCTGGACCTTCCTATGCCTTCCAAAATCTCTGTTTCTATCCCGAAGCGACGCTCCCTCCCGATTTCAAAATGCCTGAACTGGTCAAATACAACGGGCATGGAGATCCTCGCGCGCACCTCCGGGCTTTCTGTGGAGACATGGCGGCATTACAACATGAGGAGAAGCTCCTCGTTCGGCTATTCCAAAAATCTCTCCAAGGACCTGCACTTTCCTGGTACATGTCCTTAGACTTAACAAAGATCTACACCTGGGAGCAGCTGGCATACATGTTCCAAGAACAGTATGCGTATAACTTGGACCTGGCACGAAAGTTGGAAGATCTCCATTGCCTTCGCCAATGTGAGAATGAGCCATTCAGTGGCTATGTCGGCAGGTGGCGGGCCCTAGCATCCCAAATCCAGGAGAAACCTGTGGAAGAAGACTCGTAGACATAATTGTACAAGGTGCTCAACCATCACTAGCGGCCCTTTTATGCATTCAATCGTACTCAACCTTCTCCCAGTTAATCAAAGCTGGTAGCCGCCTGGAAGGATTCTTGAAGTCGGGGAGGTTTTTGTCTCTCCCATTTGGAGCCGGCCCCGGAGGAAACGCACATCCCCGACCACCGGCCCTGGGCGATAACATGGGGAACAACCGCGGCCCCCGAAGGAATTACAACGGCCGTCCATCCCCCGTAACCGTTGTGGCGACAACACCACCACCATACCAACCACAGCAGGTGTACGCCCCAGCCCAAGAATACCATCCACCGGCAATCACTCCAATTCAATAGCCGGTCTACACCACCCGAGCGGCCTCGAATCAACAACCTTGGAGGCCCAAGGCTCCACATCCGGCAGCCGCATCCGAGCCACCGGCCCGCCAACAGTGGCAGGTAACATCCCCGACAACCTCTCGACAAAGAAACCAGGGACAAGGAGGAGATCGTCCAGGCGTTAACCAACAATGCCCCGATCAGCAACAGCGTGGGCCATGCCAGCCACCCCCACAGCCACAACAGCTACACATTATAGAATACACGCCGCTTTCTGAACCACTAAGCCAAGTATTCCGCCGGGCCTAGGCACTGCTCACGCTCCCCCATATCAAGCCACCTCCAGCTGCTCTTCTTGCCTAGTACAATTCACAATAGTACTGCAAGTACCACAGGTCCGCTGGCCACGCCACGGATCATTGCCGGACGTTAACAAGCTATTAAGAGGCTTATCAACTTGGGCACCATTGAGCTTCAACAACCTCCCGTATCCCCAGAGCCGGGCCAACATACCTTCCCAAATCATGCGGGAAACTCCCAGGTCAGTGCTATCTTCCTAGTTGCCCGAAAGAGGCACCCGCTCGAAGGGTTCTGGCCTACACAGCCGGTTTCCGCCTATCCGACCAGGCACGGACAAGGGATAAGAAGATCCCTCCCTTCGACACGGCCGCTGGATGCAAGAACTCCCTGGCTGAACCCCGTCAACCTCATCCAGCTGGCCAACCATCCGCCGACACTGGAGGAGCTCTGGCCATACTACCAACAACTCCGAACCTCCATCCTCACCATCAGCGGCCACCAGAGAAGGAGGAAGTCTTCAAAGCCTACACCACATCGGGCGTCATCCCCACCCGCAGGAAAATTCTTCGTTTGGGTGGCGCCTACAGTTGCCATGTCAAAAGAACTGGTTGCAGCGTCAAGGGAGCCGGCTGCCGGGACAACCACATGGGCTCAGCCCAAGGTAATTCTTTACTCACCTGCTGCCCCAGTCAGGGCAGTCATCCCGACAGTACCTTCGATCCCCAAAGCCTCAACCACTGGCTTTGAATCCATGACCGGCACTCCAGCAGACACGGCCTCTCCAGCAAACACGGTCTCGCTCCCGGGGCTATAGAAGGAATGGTGGCCACGGTAACGGTCCCCTCGTTCGTCTACTTCTCAGATCTAGACCTCTCACCGACCGGGACCGACCACAACCTGTCCTTGTACATTCGGGTGCAATACAAGGACCTCTGTATCCCCATGGTTATGATCGATGATGGATCCGAGCTAAACTTGTGCCCGCTACAAGCCTGCACAAGCTGGGAATCAAAGAGCAAGACTTGCTCCGCACCGACCGGGTGATGAGAGGGTTCGACGGCACTCTACACGAAGCCAAAGGTGAAGTCATCCTCCCCCTCGTCATCGGACCAACCACCTTCAAAGTTCCTGTGCACGTGGTAGACATTCCCCCAAGCTACAATCTTATCCTGGGCCGCCCATTTCTCCACCAGAATTCCATTGTGCCTTCCACCCTTCATAGGATGCTTAAGTTCCTATGGAAAGGGGAGGTCATCGTCATACTGGCAGAAAATTACTACCACCCAGGACAATCTGTAGCAGCTGTGGCGTTGTCCGGGACACCCCACCCGACACCGGAACCAGCTACCGCCTCACCTCCGGAATTCCAGAACCCAAATGGTTACGACTATCTGTCCAGATGAATGGAGCCTTGGGAGGACAACCCACAACCAAATCAAGAGCCAGAAGACGGCCTGCTGCAATTGTTCGGAGAATCTCCGATGTGCACCAGAGACCCAACTCTTCACTGACCTCCCTCGCCAATGCCAATCCTACAGGGAGGAACTTCGGAAACGAATGTGGCGTCCGACTGGTTTGTACAAGGAAAGGAGATGACAAGGTGCGCTCCTTCCCCCTCTCCTTCAAACTAGCATAGCAGCACCCACCTGATGACCTAGGTGGGAACACTCCAGGCTTGCAGGTCATCAACATCAGAAGGCAAGCCTAATGGCTTCCGCACGACTCACGCCGGAACCCGCTCTTTCAGCAGCAGGGCTTGGCATCCCACGCACAAGTGCGCCGGTAGCTGCGTCCTCAGCAGCCACTGAATTGGCAACCCGATCAAGTCAACCGAGACTTGGCAATCATACCAAGTCTCTTGCTCGACACAGCAAACCACCAATCCCTTGGGCACCGGCCAGATCAGCCGGAAACCGTCAACCACCAACGGGGGACCTGCATCATGGAGTCAGGACAGCTAGCCTACTCAGTCTAGGCAACATCTTTCAAAATGCTGGCCGACACTCCGAGACAGAACTAGGGGCATTCTGCCCCTCCCCTCAAGCCAGTAAACAAGACCAGCCTATTGCATTCTCTTCTGAAACTCCACCTGGTTTCCGCCTCCCATCTGCCTGGCAACCAGTTCCTCCCACTAAGGCAAAACTAGGGGCATTCGGCCCCTCACTCGCTGGAGATGCTGACGGCCCCTACTTGCAAAGCCAAGAATCCAAAGAAGAAGACCTGTGGGTTCGACCACCCGAGTCCACAGGGATAGTATCTACGGATGAAATTGAACTTGTAAACCTTGGGGATGAACAACGCAGAAAAGAAACGAAAATTAGCAAAGAGGTTCCCGAGCCCTACCGGCAACAACTCCTCACACTCCTGCGTGAATTTGTGGAGGTGTTTGCATGGGATTATGAAGACATGCCCGGTTTGGATGAATAGGTAGCAGTCCATCGACTACCCCTCAAACCAGAGGCCCGAC
>JAMKPZ010003047.1:0-16521 GCA_024699675.1 Amphibolis antarctica
GAATTTTGGTTATTCAACATCTTAAATCAAAAAGGTTTCCGTATGATACCGATCTGAATGTCTTTAAGCCCCCAACTTCTCTTGTAAGGAATTTTGGTTATTCAACATCTTAAATCAAAAAGGTTTCCGTATGATACCGATCTGAATGTCTTTAAGCCCCCAACTTCTCTTGTAAGGAATTTTGGTTATTCAACATCTTAAATCAAAAAGGTTTCCGTATGATACCGATCTGAATGTCTTTAAGCCCCCAACTTCTCTTGTAAGGAATTTTGGTTATTCAACATCTTAAATCAAAAAGGTTTCCGTATGATACCGATCTGAATGTCTTTAAGCCCCCAACTTCTCTTGTAAGGAATTTTGGTTATTCAACATCTTAAATCAAAAAGGTTTCCGTATGATACCGATCTGAATGTCTTTAAGCCCCCAACTTCTCTTGTAAGGAATTTTGGTTATTCAACATCTTAAATCAAAAAGGTTTCCGTATGATACCGATCTGAATGTCTTTAAGCCCCCAACTTCTCTTGTAAGGAATTTTGGTAAGAAGATATTCAATTTTGGCCTAAAACTATAAGATAAAATTAATATATAGTAATAAATTAACACATAAATCACACGGATGTTGTGGATGATGCACACCCAATAAATTAAAGGGATTCCAGCAAGCATCCATGGGTATTACTATTTCTAAATCTCTTCATAAACTTGAGCATGCGTGAGGTTGTTTAAGGTCCATCTAAAATAAGCATTCTGTCCTCTATGATATTCATAAAACCTTTGGATTTTCATCAAACAACATCACAAATTGCATTCATTATCATATTAATTGCTTCGTATAAAAAATTTATTATTCTCTTACCTCTATCAACCAAATGCAACGATTTCAAATTTGTATGCTCAATGTTCACACGCTAGCAAGCATTCTCGCGGAAAAACAGCTTACTTTCCATCACTCAATGATATTGATACACTGGAATTTTGAGTTGAAAAGATGCCTAATCAATCCACGTTTATTGCCAATCATTGATTAAAGTTATATAATTTGTTGCAAGTTAAGGTATGTTTGGAAGAGTTTTTTTTTTCTTCACAAATTCTTATATGTTATTATTAATACATAATTTTTTATATTCAAACTCTTACCTCAAAATTCACTATACATCTCCCTATAGTTTGATGAATTCACTATTCACCACAACCATGCATAATAAATATATCTTAAAAATTCTATAACAAACGTAACCTTAGGTGATTTCAAGGTGAACCGAGCTTTTAGGAAGAAAAAAAAAGGTGAACCAAGCCATCGTCTCAGATTTTCGCATATTGCAAATTATTGCACCCTCCTTTGGCAATTTCCAACACCTTTGAGAAGTCATCGATGTGGCGATCATGGGGGTGATGCATGAGGAGCGTAGAGATGGAAGGGTGAAATATGGGGAATTGGGTTTGGGGTAGTCTTTGGTATTGATGTGTCGATCAGGAATTTGCTTTAAAACCTGATGAATATGTATGAAACACCACAGTTTATTGCAAAAAATTACATATTCCCGCATTTAAGGAATTTTGCAAAGAGTGGGACGGTGAAACACCACGGTTTATTGCTTTAAAAACCAGGTGAATATGTATGACAAAATAATGTAAAGAAAAATATTGAGGAACTGCAAAAACTTATCTCATTCGTTAAGAATTTACCAAGAAGTAGGGTGCAGAACTCATATGACTAATAAGAAGATATTTACAGTAATGTTGGTAAAACATGCACAACTATACATAGACATTAAAAAGGTGTTTTATTCTAAAATAATAGTTTAAACTACATACAAAATGTACATTAAGAAATTATTTTTAATGAATATAGTGCCGATTTCGTATCATGAAACTCGATCTCCAACCTAGATTGTTACCAACATTACCCTAAATATCCCTAATATTTGGAAATTACCCTCCTCACTCCTCCCCCATCTTCTTCACCTCCTCCGCCTTTCCTCCAAAATCCTCAGTGGTCTCCCAGCAGATATGTCTGCTTCTCATCTGCAGGCGAACTGAAATACACGATGTGCATCATGAAACAGGGACATGATGCCCTAGTTTCAAATTAGTTAAAATGAAGGTATAATTAAGTAGTTTTCGTGCTTATGGACGGGGATTTTATTGTCTTGCATCTTGAACACGTAGTTTTTATTTCCTTTCCTCCACATGACGGAATTAGGACATTGATTGTTGATGTTGTTATTCTTATTTGTACTTTCTTTCTGTATAATTTTACGGTGGTTTTAGTTTTATTTCAAATTTCAATTAGGTAAAATATATAAATATGAAGCCTCCATATCGTTCAACAAGAAACAAAAGGTGCAATGTGTCGGGATCCACCTCGCCTCGTCTCCTGTAACGCACCCCAGCCTTCCAACGTCGAGAAGTTGGGTTTGACGCCGTGACTAGAAGTGAGGGAATCCAGCAAAACGAGACAGAACGGAAGTAGGGGATGAAAGGGGAATGTGATATGTAGGGTGCTTGAATCGAGAGAGAGACCTACCTTCTATAAACCAACTCCGCAGTCTTAAATACATACAACCACTCAGACATAAAGCAAAAAGTTACAGCACATGAGAGGCACGAAGGGCCCTCATTCTCTAACATTTCCTCCTCTCTTCAGATTGAGCTCATCCTCGAGCTCGATGTGTGGGAACTTTTCGACAACATCAAAATAGTTCTCCCAGGAGGTTTGTGTGGACTGGTCCCCTTGCCAAAGAACTTGAACCTTCGTTACAGCTCTATTGCCCTGTTTCACCATTTTTCGCTACAAAATATGAACTGGTGATAAATTCCTGTCTAAAATTGATCCCGGCTCTCGGACAGTTGGTGGTGGTGTCTCTCCATGGTGGGGCTTGAGGAGGGAGACGTGAAAGACAAGATGGACTTGAACTTGAGCCGGTAACTGTAATTCATACACCACCTTCCCGACCCTTTTGGAAATTGGTAAGGGCCATAATATAGTTCCCGAAGTTTCAACCAAGGCAGGGCTCGGGCAGTGGATTGCTTGTAAGGTTGTAGGTAGACGAAGACCACTCCCTGACCTCGTATTCTTTCTCCCTCCGACGGCGGCTGGCCAATTGCTCCATTTGATTCTAAGCACGTAACAAGTGTTGCCTCAGGCGCCAAAGAGTTTCGTTGCAGGAGGCAGCTAGTTGGGCCACTTCTTCTTGTTGGATGGTTCCAGGAATGTATGACAATGGCATTGGGGGAGGTCGCCCGTATAAAGCCTTGAAGGGGGGTCATGCTGGCTACCGTGTGGAAGGATGTGTTGTATGCAAATTCAGCCCAATGTAACCAATTCATCCAAGGTGTTGGGGTTTCGTGGCAGAAACATCTGAGATACGTCTCCAAGCACCTGTTCAGCACTTCACTCTGGTCGTCGATCTGTGGGTGGTATGCCGAACTCATCTTGTGTTGGGAACCCAACTGTTCGAAGATAGCTTGCCAAAATTTGCTAGTAAACACTGGGTCTTGATCACTGATGATCAAATTCGGCACCCCATGTAACTTGAGAAGTAAAGGGTTGTGCCACGGATGTTGCAGTGTATGGGTGCTTGAGGGGAAGGAAGTGGGCATATTTGGAAAGGCGGTCTACCACGACCAATATCACAGAAAATCCCTTGGACGGAGGTAGCCCGGTAATGAAGTCCATGGCAACTTCACTCCAGACCTGTTCAGGAAGAGGGATTGGCTGCAATAAACCTGCTAGTTTCAAGTGAGAGGACATACATTTTTGGCATATTTTGCACTCCCGAATCGCCTGTTTGATCTCTTTGTTCATCCCATTCTAGAAAAAATTGCATCGAATCCTTGTTTTCGTCTTCTAGAAATTGGCATGACCACCAATCTTCGAATGGTGGAAATCTTGAATGATTCGTCGCAACAACTCAGAGTTCCCAGGCAAGACCAATTTCCCTTTACGCAAAAGCATGTCGTTGCATAACTCGTACCGTCACCAGTGGAGCTTCCCATCCACAAAGTCCTGTAGTTTCTTTTTTAGAGACGTATCCTCCTTATAAGCCCTCTGCACCTCGAGGAACCACTATGCCTGAGGTACAAAGATAGCCCCGATCTCCCCTTCTTGTGATCTTTACAAGGAATTGGCCACTATATTTTGTTTCCCTTTTTCGTATTCGATGGAAAAGTCTAGACCCATAAATTTTACAAGCCACCTCTTCTGATCCTCCGTGTGAATTTTTTGATTTAGCAGGTGTCTCAAGCTCTGGTGATCTGTTTTGATCACAAATGACCCTGTCTACAGATAACTCCGCCAGCAGCCTACAGCCATAATCAAGGCCTCCATTTCTTTCTGATAAACAGCCCAATGTCTCTATTTCTCCTTGAATGACCGGCTAAGAAAAGCGATGGGTTGGTTGTCTTGTAACAGGACAGCCCCCATTCCATAGTTGGATGCATCACATTTGACTACAAATGGCTTTTGAAAGTTCGACAATACCAGTACTGGGGCTTGGGTCATGGCCTCTTTTAATTTCTGGAAGGCATGGCTGGCGTCAGCATCCCAATGGAACTCCCCTTTTTTGAGCAGATGAGGGAGAGGAGTGGCCAGTCCCCCATAGTGTTTTATAAACCGATGATAATACCCAGTAAGGCCCAAAAATCCCCTCGGTTTCCTAATGGTTTTCGGTTCAAACCAATGTTGAATTGCTTCAATCTTTTCCCTACCTGCTTCCACCCCTTGATGGGAAACTACATGTCCCAAGTACTGCACCCGATCAACCTTGAAAGAGCATTTCTTCCACTTGGCCCTTAGCTCCTGCTGGCTCATGGTCTCCATGATCAACTTCAAGTGCTCCAAGTGGCTGTGTCTATCGTTGCTATAAATTAAAATGTCATTGAAAAATACCAAAAGGAACTGCCACATATAAGGTTTGAAAATGTGATTCATGAGGGCCTAAAAAGTGGAAAGGGTGTTGCTAAGCCCAAATGGCATAACAAGAAATTCAAAATGGCCATGATGAGTCCTGAAGGCTGTTTTATAAACATCGTCCTCTACCATTCAGACATGGTGGTAGCCAAAACAAAGGTCCAATTTAGAAAACACACTACTCCCTTCCATTTCATCAAGCAAATCATCAACCAAGGGTACAGGAAATTTGTCCTTAATAGTTTGTTGATTGAACCCGCAGTAGTCAATACACATCCTCCATTCCCCTTTTTTTTTTCTTCACCAACAAGACAGGAGATGCATAAGGACTGTTACTTGCTCTCATTAACCCCTCCTGCATTAGCTCCTCCAAATTATCTTCTATGATCTTCTGTTGAGGCAGAAATCTGTAGGGCCAGTGGAAGAGGGGCTGACTTCCTAGCTTGAGTGGTATTTTGTGGTCGAAGTTTCTCTGAAGTGGCAACTGTTTTCGGGGTGTAAATATCCTTGCATAGGGCCCGAGAATCCCTGCTATGACAGCAATTTTTCCCTCGTCATCTCTTCTACCTCCATAGTCTCCTTCTCCATAGAGTCAGTCGTTTGAATCAGAAAAACTGCATTGGCCTTGCATAATAGTTTTGAGTAGTTCTCCCTTCCTGTCGCTATGAGATTGACATATCTTTTTCCTTGGGGTAGTTGTTGTGTTCCTCCCCACAAAAATTTCAGGGCACGTAGGGCCCTCATTCTCTAACACAATGAACTCCACCAGGTCATGCCAACCTTCTCCCATGCTGCATTTTTCTCACTTCATTGCACAAGTCTACTAGATTATAGGTTTTACACAGCACATATCAAGCCAGCTTTCCCTATGCAATTGGAACATCAAAGCACCTGAAAGTTTGTGTACTTGAGACCATCCTCCTATGGAATCTGACCTCTCCCTAGGCATCTTTTCTTTGAGGTGCCCTGAGCCTTATTCAAAGATGTAGATATTTCATATTTGGTTTGCACAGAGCAGAGCTGAACATGGTGGGAATCTTTCCTTTCGTTCTTACGTGTGAATGCTCGTGCGTGTATTGGTATAAAGGATATTTCGTCTGAAAGGATATTAATTTCAATTGCAGACCATCTTTTTCCATTCGTATGGGTGGTGTATGTGTATCAGCACAACACTATGAAGATAAAATAGCAATTCATTTTCTATTGCCTCCAATCTTTCAAGAATCTTCAGAAGTGATATTAATTTCTTTCATGTTGTTTTTATGGAAGGGGATTTCCATAAAAAAGTTAAGTTATTTTATAATGATAGTGCTTTTGCTATGAATTAAATCCAAGACTTTCTTCCCTTGTAAACCTTAAGACAAGAGAACACCAACTATACCATCTGGTATTGGTAAAAAAAATTGGGGTATTATTCTCAAAGGTTTCTAAATGTATCGGGATTCATTCCTCAAAGTTTCAGCAATCATGAACTAAGTTGAAATATGGATAGGCATATCACATAATTAATCAATAGGACTTAGTTTTGTTATTTCTGAACAAGTGTTTAATACAACATAGCATGCAGTTTAATTGGTAACTATAATAGCTAACAAAATTGCTATCATACTAAATTGTGAATCTTATCTTTTCGGACAGAGAATAGAAGGAATTGAACCATTACAACTTACTTCTGTACCAAGAGGGCATTGGCTCCATCCGGCGATCAATTGCAGACTCAGAAGTATCAGCAGACAGTGAAGTAGATCAGTATCCAACGTCATCAGGATATCCAACGTACTCTGCAATTTGCTCCATGCGTAGGCTTATCAGCTGATGACTATCGGCATCCTGAACAATGGCTCTTTCCTTGTCCCTATCTTTTTCCACTAGCTTTCCAAAGACACCCTTGTGCCTCCCATACAACACAAGAACCAGCCCGCCACACTGTGGAAGTGCCGTCTCAAGTATCTCCTGATCAACACCCTGCAACAGCTCCTTGTTCTCATCCATGGAAACATCACACAACATTGGGGCAATGACGTCGGTGACCACACCCTTCTTCAGATAATGCCTACCGCCCTTGACACTCTTGCTGATGACTCTAACTCTAATCTGTCTCCTGAGCCAATTTACTGAATCTTTCTCCCTAGTGCTACTGCCGCCGCGGCCGCGGCCACTGCTATGATGTGACCTTTTCTCAACACTCCGATCCCCATCACTTCCACCATGTCCGTAATCCCTACTCCTCTTCTCCTTCCTCCTCCCAACCCCATTTCCAATATCCGATTCCTTCAACTTCCCCAGGCATTTCTCCTCCTCAATAGATCCCAACTCGGCAATCGCGTCAACTCCAATGAAGATCTTCTCACCTGTATTCAACATGCTCAACACAAGAGTCTCGTTGCCAGACTTGCCAGTGATGTTCAAAACCTCCCCCATCAAACCAGCATGCTTGCCAGAGATAACTCTAACAACCTTCTTCTTGTGTACGCCGTTGGAAGAGGAAGGAGGTAGAGGCGGCTTATCTGACCGAACATTTTTCCCTTTTTCTGTATTGCCTTTGCCGGGCAAATCACCAGAAAACCCTAACCCGCTGGTCCCGGCCCATCGTTTCTGTTCGATGATGGGAACGTCCTTCTTGGGATTCCTCCCAAGCCCCTGCCCCTCCTTCCACCCATAACCCTCCAGAACAGCCCTACTGAAATCCTCCACCGACACGTCGGCGAACTCATCCATCCCCCTATCCTCCGGCAGATTCTCTATCTCTATCCGAAACCTCTGCTCATCCGACACACACGCCTCCACTCTCTCCGAACGACCTTCGTCTCCAGCTCCATCTTCTCCAACACCAGTCCTGGAACGGAGGTTGAGCCCGTACTGAGTACTGTCGCCCGGAACGTTATCGATGGGAATGTGCTCGACAAAGCGGTCGGCTGTGGAGGAGTCGTCGGTGGTAGGGTCGGAAGGGGGAACGAGGTTCTTCATCTTCTTGGTGGCCCGCCATTGGTTGGTGTTCTCGAGCGGGGCGATGACAGGCTTGGAAGGTTCAGCGGCTAGGGTTTCGGACGGGTCGAAGACAGTGACGAATCGGGATCTGTCGTCTGCGGAGGAGGAGGAGGAGGGCTGGGCTTGCTTCTTGGCGGCGGAGGATTTGGAGGAGAGGGAAAAGGAGAGCTTCATCTTTGTCGGGGAAGGACACCAACGGACGACGACCAAGACCGGGGCGTGCATTTATCATCTTCATCGGCAAAGCCTTGTACACTCCGACGCTCCAAAGTCTTCGTTTTTTAGGATAGTTTTAAGAAATATTGGACCAATATTAAACTTCAGAAACGAGTTGTTTTAATTTTTTTTAAAATTTTATATATTATTATTATTATTATAATATAAATTTTTATATACAATTTTTTTTTTTTAAAAGTCAGTAATTTGAGTGAGAAGAAGAAAGGAATAAACCTTTTCTATGGTACAAGGATTTACATCTAAATTTATAAACGAACTAAATATTTATATTAATAAATTGAAACATTGGAAATTGAAATATTTATTTCCTGGAGTATATAAATTCATATTAATAAAATTCTTAAGGGCACACTACTAATTTTATCATAACTGCCGATAGATATCTATCTATTAGTAGTCCTACCTCTTCCAACATTGACAAAAAATGTGTACTTGATAAAATCAAAAGAAGATTTCTCGTGACAAAGAATGATCATAAAATCAAAAGAAAAAATCAGTTTTGAAATCATATACCTGGATAAGAAAGCCTACTATTATTTATCCTTTTGGTTATGAATTCAAATTTTCTGAAAAAGTGAAAATCAACGTTTAAAACACGCAGGAAAATCTTAAATTTGTAAAAAAAATAAAAAATACATTAACTTTTTAATTTACGTGTACTCCTAATACATGTTTATCTTTCATTTGGTGTGCTAGAAAGAAGGTGGAATAGATTTGATCAAAGTAATGAGACAAAATCATATTCCTTTATCTGATGCGGAAATGGATGGAATAGTCATTTTTTCGGAATCAAAATTTTAAGCATAGAAGATGTGTGTGATGTTGTCAAAAAAAAAAAAAAATCTTGACAATAGTCACTAAAATGATAACTCGATGATTAAAAAACTTTCCTTTAAATTTAAAATTTTCAAATTCGAATCATGCATCGTAACGATCAGTCAAGCAAGCGTTGACAAGCCAATCATTTGTCAATCACTCCTATTTATTATAGAGAGTCATTCTCATCTAATGCCATTCTCATGAATTATAAGGTCTATTTGAAAAAAAAAAATTTTAATTTTAAGAGTGGAATAAAATTGAAGTTAAAATTAATTTTATAAATAAAATTAAAATTATATAATAATTTAAGTAATAAAGAGTGATTTTAAAGATTAGAAAAAACTAAAATATAGCAGAATATAGACTGTACTTCGAAGTGTAATTATAATCATAACGTTGGCAAAAAACTTAATCTATTGCAAAAATATTCTCTATAATTTTCAGGTAATCTATTTTTTCCGAATACGAAAAATTGAGGACATTGTTGAAGATATAGAATAATATTTCTATGACACTTTCGTAAGTTCATTCCTATCAAACTTTGAAAGATACTAGATTTCAAACCATGTTTTCCAAAAATAGAAATCGTTAAATGCATTTTTGAAACGCATGCTGGTTCAACAAATTTAAAAAACTACGGCAAAATCGTTAACTTGGCTGAATTTTTGATTAAATCCAGAGTCAAATACTGCATGAACCTAGAATTAATTAACGAACTAGTGACAAGATCATAAGCCTGGCTGACGAGTGGGCAGAGATCATAAACCTGGTTGCTTCAATAGCATAATACTTCAATTACATTTTCCAGTAAATTTTCATCTAGTAGAAGCTCAAATTTAAATGCAAATTGTAAGCAGTTGCAAAATTAAAAAACAATCCAAAATTTTTGCTTTGATACAGGAAAAAAGTACAATATGATTAACAAAATGCAGACGTAAATGTTTTCTACCTTGTCTATTTTTCATGACTCTGGAGAGAGAAACCAATTCTATTAGAATGAGACTCCGTTGAATCCCCCCTGACGAGTGAAGAATTGCCACCGTCCGGTGGGGTATAGGTGTCATCACTTTTCTTCCCATCGGCTATTTCAGAAGTAGAGTTTACGCTTGTTGGAAGACTCGATCCATTGTGTACAAGATTTTTGTATAATGATAGTACCTGAGCTATCATGGCTGAAGGATCACTAGAAGAACTAGGAAGAAGCACTGTCGTACCCTGTGATTTTAATGAGAAGAGAGAACAAATGAAAAATATCGGTTTACATTTACCAAGAAATATAAAAGTTTTCAATAGTTTTCATCAATGTTTTACCTCCTTCGCAATATTACCAAACGCTTTAATATATTGTTCAGCAACTCTAAGACCAGCAGCCTGTAAGAAATTTTGAAAGTCAAGACAGTGACCTAATTTTAGTAGTTAACTTCAAGAATTTGAATGTGATACATTAGTATCTAAATTTTAATTTTTTAATAATTCTCAATAGATTAAACAGAATTTGATGGTTTGAGATAGAATTTCATAATTGTATTAACATTTAATTAGATAATTTTGACAATTAAATAAAATTGTTATTTCAGAAACTATTATTGCACCTCACCCAATATGAACTCAAAGCAATATGCATGAATATTCAAACAATAAATGACAACCACACCTCGGCACCACCATCTCCTTTCATTGCTTCTGAAACCATCTTCAATCCATCCGAAGTTGCCCGTGATCTAGCTAGTATTGCCTCTGCTTCTCCTGAGAAAGTTGCAATAATGAAGAAATAGTCAAATACATATTACTGTGCTTAGAGGAGACTGCCAAACAAATGGCTTGTTGGTTATAAAATCAAAACGAAAATGAAAAATCTCATAAAATAGAGAAGAAACATAAACTCTTACAGGCTCCCAGCACATCCAAAATAGATTACTATGTGATGAATATTACATGCAAAAAACCCTTCTAAAAACAAAAATTTAAGACATACTTTATATGCACCTAAAGTTCATTACAAATGAACCACCAACTAGAGCTGACAATTACAAACAGACCATCAATTCACATGGTGCTACACGCACATAAACACAGCATTATGTGTTGAATCGTATGTAAAGAAAATTGTTTTAGAAACATGAACCTAAAAGTATGCATCTTCAAATCGTCATGAATTAAAAACTCAACTTAAAACTTAGCAATTACTCAACATTGACATTGATTTGAAATTTATGCAAAAAAGATGCATTTCAATATACAAATTAAATTTTTCGATGGATGAATAGAGTGACATGATTCCAATTTTTTAAGAATTTTAAATATAACTGTAATAGACATCAATGACGTCCCATATAAATTCAAAAAACAATGAATACTATAAAGAAAAGCTGGTTAGGGTTTATCCATAGCATGATGGTTCATCAAACTCAAAACTCCAAGAAGGCATGCTAGGATGCTGCTAAATGTCAAGCATGCCACTGAAATATCATTTGCACAAGCTGGTATACCGAGATTTGTGAATCATGCCCTTAGTGTAAATCCCATGTCAATCCAAAAAGACAAGGTTTTATCCATCATTATACATGCTTGGTTTTGTAGACATAAGGCTAATAGAACCTTGTTTGGATTAATTAAATAATTTTCCATTGATGGGATAGAATGTTTCAACAACTTAACTTTAAATTTCCATTACACGTATATGTTCTTGATTAGTCTCATTATTTTCCTTTTGTTGATCATCACAATCTCTTATCGACATCATCTAGCCTATATGAGAAAAGATTTTTTTTACTTTCTGCTAGTGATTCATCTAATCATTTTCAAGTTCATGTAAATATTTGATACATAAGTCTAGAGTTCTTACTGATGACAATTATTTCAAATAAAATGAAACAAAAGCATAAAAATAATATGACATGACATAAGTAGCATAATTATGTAAAATTACATGTAAAAGAGAATATGTAAATGAAAGGTAATAAAGATAACCAACCTACTGCGATATTTATGTTTGCCTGTTTGTCTCCTGCAAGAAGAAGAAAAAGCATCAAGTAAAAGAATTCCAAAAACCAGACAAACTTGACATGATGAGATCTAATGAAATACAGATCAGAACTAACATGTTAAACAGACATCACAGTGAGATTTTACAAAGAATTACATGTGAACTTCTATCAATAAAAGTTTGCTTTTAAAAAAAATGGATCACTTAAGCAACAAATTCGAAAGATATTTTATTATTTAAAAATAGAAAGAGTACACTTAAGTTATTTTCAAAAGTACAAAATAGGTTGGTACTTCCAATTTATTTTCAGTATGAAAGGTTTTAAATCCAAAATCCAAACCATTGAAGTTGATTGATATCCTTTGACACATCTATAAATTAAATTTCAATCAATTTAAATGATTACATGTTTTTAATTAAATGAATCATCAAAATCATCCTAAAAATGCACACCCTTGGATGAACATGAGCTGATTCACTTGAAATTTTGTTTGCATACTTTTTATGTTATAAATTCAATCCAATGGTATGAACTTTGATTTGAAACCTCTAACATTGAAAATAAATTGGACTTCTTGAAGCAGCCTAGACAAACACACACACACAGATATACATGACCATATGCAAAAAGCTAGTGTTGTTAATATACTTATATTTCGATGGATACATGGTAATTAAGCTTAACAATAATTTTATTAGAAACAAAGTAAAAGTTGTACTCATTGAAGATAAGATAAAAGAAAATAAGCTTAATTCGTTTAATCATATCTTTAGTAAACCAAAAATATACCATATTAGTGCAAAAAAAAATAAAAGAAGTAGAGGTAAGCCTAAACATACTTGATTAAAAATAATACAAAAAATTTAAATTTATGTAATTTAACCAAAGATTTGACAACAGATAAAATATTTGAAAGAAAAGAATTCATATGGCCTACCCCACATAATGAGAATATGGCTCAAATTGTGTGTGTGTGTGATTTAAAACAGATTATCTGAATTCTAAACAATTGACCTTCTGATTCAAGTACTTGAGCACGCTTTTTCCTTTCTGCTTCTGCTTGCATCTCCATAGCTGCTCGTATACCAGCAGGAGGAGAAATGTCCCCTACAAATGAAAACAAGAAAAAAAATAAAATGCCTAACATGGCATAAAACAAGTTCATTGCAACTTAACGAAAATATGTCTCACTGATCTCATATCGCAGACACTTCAAGCCCCAATTCATAGCAGCCTCATTAATTGTTCTCTGTAGCAAAGAAACACTGTTATAAAAAATGCGGTTCTCATCAGACTACAAAAATTACAGAAACTTAAGCTCAATCTAGTGCTAAAGGAGGATCTTATTATTGTGGTTGGTTGAAGATACGAAAAGAAAAAGGTAGAATAAGATGTCCTTGCGTGATTTGTGAGTAAGAAAACAAACAAGGTCCTTGGGATAATCAAACATGTCTTTTTTGTGATTTTAACGTCCAATAGCTCAAGATGTTATTATAATTGAAAGGGTCACATTAACAAATTTAAATCTGGTACAACTAAATACAGACATCAATACCAAGGAAGTTGAGTATGTATAACCAATGTCAATTTCAGACTTACAACATGAAATTGGCATTCCTATGAAAATCAAATACTTAAAAAGATGCTATATAGAGTAGAAAGAAAGAGAACATACCACAATATTTTCATTGAGCATATCTCTCTCGGAAAATGTCTTGTCCAGTGTAATCTTCCCCAGTTCACTTCTCATGGTAGTCTGAGCAAGCTTAATGACCGCAAAAGTTGGATTCTCTACCCCATATGAAGCTAGGAAAGGATCCACAATCTGCAAAAGTTGTCGTCACATCATTACCAGAAGCCAAAACCAACGCCACTCTAATCCCCGATGACTTCTGCTTAAAGCAAGACAGAACCTGGATATAGATGACACCATCGATAAGTATGCTAACATTGTCCTTGGTTATGGCGGACTGGTCCGGTATCGGAATGGCCTCCTCCTTGAGCGAATGCACATAAGCAATTCTATCCACAAACGGGATGAGGAAATGGATCCCGGGGCTGAGGGTCCTCTGGTACTTGCCGAATCTCTCCACCACGTACGCTTTCTTCTCCGGCACAATGCGGATTCCCCAGTTCAGCATCGGCACCGGCTTGTCATACCTAAATCCGCGCACGTAGAGGACAAAAAAAATAAAAATTCCTTTTTTAAAAAAAAACCCCCGCAAAGACGGTGGCGGATTACCTGTCATAGTGCTCGTCATGGAGGCGGCCGCCGCCGGAGCGGTAGTGGCGAGAGAGGGCAGGGGGGAGGAGGACCTCCCGGGAGGCCGGGTGGGGTTTGCTGATGAGGAGGTGTCTGATGGAGGCGGTCAGGGGAGTGAGCAGTGATTTCGGTCGCAACAGCGACATTGCCCTCTCGCTCTCGCGGTCCCGCGCCCTCCTCCTCCGCTCTCTTTACTCCGATGGCTTCGGCCTTTATTTGTCGATACCACCGTAGAAGGACATGCTTGGTCCAGGGGCACACCGTAGTCTATTCACAGGCGAAGTCCTTCGGAGTACGCAAAACCACGGGTGAGAAGTAAGCGTCGGTACAGTTATAAATTTACGAAAGATTTGTATTAAAAATTTGAATTTGTGGTTTTAAAGCTTAAATAGATTTTTATAATTATTAGATTTAATTTAAATTTTTAAACTTTTTTTTCTTGCACTCTTTGTAACATGATAACATCAACTATATTATTCAATATTAATTAGATAAATCAAATTTAGATGTTTGGCTCGACATTAAGGTAAGGTTTAAAAATCTAAGGTTATATTTGTTAACAAAGTGTGGTGCGATGCAATTGGTTGCGTGAGATTTTTAATTTTTGCATGATTTTCGATGACGGATGATGGATAAAATACGTTTATCAGTTATGGTTCAATAATTTCTAAATTTACCCTTAATATTATTTTTAATAACATTTTTAAAAATATATCATAAAATTATCACTCAAGAGAGAGCCAGGAATGTACCAATTAGCATGCCAACAGCTGAGGACATGTACTAGCTAGCAAGTCGGCAACTATGTACTTACCAGGAATTGGGTCAGAGTTGAGTATGGGGTCGTAACGTTACGAAAATTACTCTTTGGCAAGCCATAAAGTTAAATCATATAATTATTCCTCATAAAAGTTAATATATTATAAAAAATATTGAAAAGATAATTAATAACATGGGCACATGATTTTTATTGTGCATGTACTATGAACAGTATTCAGCGTTTTAGCATTAAAAGTCTGAATATATTGGGAAGTTAGTGTTAAAAGCCTAAAACTTGTAGTCTATGACCATTAGTCTACGGCCAACCGTAACACTATGGCCATTAGTCTACGGCCAACCGTAATGTTACAGCCACACCACGAGTTTTGCCTCTCCATAGCATCCTACCCGACCACATGTGCTGGTTGTCGCCTCCCATCAGCCGGCTGTCGCCTCCCATCAGCCGATTGTCGCCTGCATCCACCGATTGTCCACCTGATGCTCCATCCAATAAGGCTCCACACAAACCCCAACAATCTCTACATTTTTTTAATCAATATTAATTAATTGAAAATTAAAAACCAAAATATATTTATTAAAATTATTAAAATTGATCTCTACATCCGGTAAGGCTCTCTCAACGTTTTAGCATTAAAAGTCTGAATATATTAGGAAGTTAGCGTTAAAAGCCTAAAAATATTAGTCTATGGTCATTAATCTACGACCAACTGTAACACTATGATCATTAGTCTATGGCCATTAGTCTATGACCAACCGTAACATTATGACCATTAGTCTATGGTCAATCGTAACGCTACGGCCTTTAGTCTACAGCCAATCCTGTGCTAGCTGCCCCTTTGATTATACGACTGGTCATCCAACCACATGTGCCAGCTACTCCTTTGATCCTATGACCCAATCATCCGGCCACACCATGGCCTCTACCTCTCTACAGCATCCTACCCGACCACATGTGTCGGCTATCGCCTCTCGTCAACTAGTTGCTGCTTGCATCCACCGGTTCTCCGTTTGACGCTCCATTCGGTAAGGCTCCACACAAACCCCAACAATCTCTACATCTTTTTTAATCAATATCAATTAATTGAAAATCAAAAACCACCCACATTAATTGACATTAGTTCCATAAATCTCATCCTTATATGCACGGACGTTCCATTTTTCGTAAGAGAGGATTTGCTAAACTTCTGTTTGTAAATATTATGAGATTTACTTATAAATGTTGATATATTATAAAAAATATTGAAAAAATAATTATTGATATGTGAAGTTGCGTATTGCAGTTTTAAATAAATTAACTCTTTTATTCGAATATTTTCCTAATTTTTAATGTGTACGGTTTACAATTTTTTAAATTTTACTATGATTACTATATGACATTGCCGTATCCTTACGATCGTAACTCTACGGTGAGCTGTATAGTTATTGTTGTTTAACTTTTTTTAAATCATTTAACATTTATTTCAATCCTTACAAATTAAAAAAATTAATTACCACTTTGTGAATTCCTTCTCAACAAAATATTCGTTGATTCCAAA
>JAMKPZ010003049.1:0-31285 GCA_024699675.1 Amphibolis antarctica
ATCTCTTCCAAGTCTAGCCCCATTTCCATCTCCTTGCAGCACCACGACCTTCCCTTTCACGTCCTAAAATCCTTCCATTGGAGCCTCCCATTAGGGCTTAGAATGGGAGCTTGAAGAGGAGAGGAAGGGGACATCAAGAGGAGGTGTTGTCGCTCTCCATACCGTAAATTCCAGGTTGTATCCGTGTCGTCGTCTGGTGATTCTCCTTCCGTTGGAGCCTCTCATTAGGGCTCGGAATGGGAGCTTGAAGCCTGGCGATTGGTGCTACCACAACCACCACTTCAGCAACAAAAGAGGTATCATTTCAGAGCTTTTCAAAGCAAGGTTCGTGGCTGTCCACTCCCTCTTTCGGAGCCTCTCATTAGGGCTCGGGGAAGAGGCTTGAAGGGGCTATTCCAAGCGGCAAAAAGACCATTTCAGCATCGGATCGTGCTAGCCACTCCCTCTTTCGGAGCCTCTCATTAGGGCTCGGGGAAGAGGCTTGAAGGAGCCTTTCCAGCAGTGTTGAAGTGATTATTTTGGGGGCCTGTTTGGACTCCTTTGAGCTCCACGTCATCCGAGTAGCACCCGCGGTGGTGACAGTGCTAAAGGCAAAGCTATGAGGAAGTGGGAGGCCAACTCAAGGTATCCATTTGGTGATCTTCAAGGTATAATTTACTTGGAAAGAACTTGGTTGTGTAATTTAATAGTTTTGCATATTAGTTTTTATTATAATGCATGTAGTTGTAGTTACATTGTACTTTTTAATTCGTAGTATAGAAATTAGTGTAATGGTTAATGGTAAGATTTTATTTACATTGCAACTAACCTTTTCAATTAGTATAAATCTAGTTTTATGAATAGTTATCAAATATGTGAATGTGTGAATATGGTTTTGTTTTTGTGTGAATGTTGTGTATTTGTATATAAGTTTCATAGCCTTGGTGTTTTGTAGAACATGATTGTTTCATTCATTGATTTTATCTGCAAGTGTAGATACGAATTTGAGATTTTTGAAGTTAGTAATACACAGGGTGAATTACTGTCCTGAAGACAGTGTTTTGATGAACTTGTAAATTCTGTATTTTGCGTTTTACTGATTGATATTGGAATTTATGAAAATTACTAGTTCCTTGTGGATCAACCCGTACTTGCATGTTACCTACAATGGGCACAGTGTGCTTGCGGAGTTTATAAATTTTAAAACGAACAGGCGTATATTTTGACAACATCAAAAAACCCGTACAAAGGTCTAAGGAGAAGAAAAAAGGAGTATAGGCCTGACCAGATGGGCTCCTATGAGGCACTTGCTCTTCCTCATCTGATGCTATCCGATCAGTTGGGGAATGAAGCTAGTTTACCTCACTTAAAAGAGGACCATGGACAACAAGTGTAAGGGAAGCATATCCCTAGTCCATGGCAGATCACTCTCGCAGGGAGACAGGTTTGAAGCTCGAGATCTCACCTGCAACTATCACTTTCCCCATGGGCCATTGGCTGGCCTATCCTCACTGACATTATAACATGTAGGTGGATGTTTGCCATATAAGATGGCTTACTCACACATGCGGTGGCTTGGACGAGTACAACTTATTATGGACGCTTGTATGATCAACAGTAGGCGAAGAACACCTAAATCTACCCTTGCCCGTTCATAAGCTTCTTATTTTGAAATGATGGGATGAAGGGCCTTGCATACTTGTGGAGCAGTGGCAGAATCCATCTAATTGATGCAAAATCCAGATAAGTTGGCAGACTTGTAGGGTTGCCAAGCCCACTCTTCTCTTTTTTTGTTACTTTTTTTTTGTATATATATTTTTTTCTCTTCCTATTTTTTTTTACTTTTGTTGTTGTCCTCTTTTCTTCCTTTTTTTTATACTCTATTTTCTTTTGACAAAGATCAACAAAAGTGAAAACCCCCTAGAAATTCCCTATTGCTATTGACCTACTATTGACTAATAGTAAGACCATTGCAAGCATGTACCTAGGTCCAAGGGGTTCCTCACCTAAAGGGAGTATGGTAGATGACCTTCCCCTATTGCTGGTAGCACTCAAGTTGGGATTATAAGAAGGAAAATGGGAAGGAAGGTTGCTAGAAGGCACTCACTTAAGGAAGCTAAGAGACTCATTGCAGGTGAAGTCCTAGAATAGGTATGCTTGAGGCTAGTCTTGCCCATGGGAATCATGACATACTCGATCGATCGATCATACTCCTTCCCAATGCCTGACCCTATGGAGATAAGGTACTTGTATGAAGGTTGTGGTGGCGCTCTCAAAAAGGGACGGTTAGTCATCCCAAAGACCTAGATAGCATCTTCTGGGGCTTGAGTTGACATCTGCAAGCGAAAAGAAAACATCTGGATGTTAAGAAAATGTGTTGGACCCTGCTTAGAGAGAACCTGGGTCTGGCTAAATAGGACAGAAGCCAGTCTATGTGACCTGAAATTTTGATGGTGGAGTTGGTTGAAAAAGCTAGTTGGTGGGGGAAGGTTGCCACCTTGTCAACCCCTCTTTCCTTGCAGACTTGAGCTGATTGATGGCTGCAAAGGATATTGGATACAACTACAATATGCATGCATGCAGTGTGTGCAGTTGGAGAAAATAAATGATTAACCAATATGTATTGATCAGATGAGAACATCCTGGCAAGGCAAAATGCCTCTAGTTACCTCTGTGGGCATACTGAGAAGGCCCTAGAATGTGGATAGGAACTCGTTGACCTGTTTAGAGGTGTTGTTGGACACTCTGGAATGACCTGAGTCCGAAATTCTAGGGTGAAATCCAGTTACAAAGCCGAAACTCTGATTTCCCAAATCGAAAATCTGGAGGGAACGTTGTGCTTGGTGGCAAACTTGGGGGATACCAAGTCTAATGGTCTAACCTACAAAACTTTGATTGTGGTGCTCAGTAGCTAGTTCAGAAATCTTAGGTAGATAGTGCTTTTTAATGCCTTCATTGTGATGTCAAGCCTTTGCAAGTGGTGGGAGTCAGCTATGCAACTCCAACATCCATGGTAGAAAATAACCGCTGGGCCAAAATTCCAATGTAGTTGGCGACTTCAGTGGGTTGCCAAGCCCAATGCCGCAATGGGATCTGGCTACATTGGGGTAGTATCCAGCTATTCTGAGCAGGAATCTTAGTAAGGTTGGTGACTTCAGCGGAATGCCAAGCCCGAAGTTGTCCCTATTTTTCCTACGCACTTGGTAAAGTCATTAGCAACTAAAGGGAAGGAGTGTTCTCCTTCCTTAGTGTTGGAAATTGGGAGACAAAGGAGGCTTGTGCAATAATTAACCGCTTATTGCTAACCTCCTTAATATAGACTTGTCGCAGTCAAATGATAGCTTGTAAGTCTTTAAATCTCCACCAAGCCATCAGGTGGGAGCTAACAAAATTCAAGGAAAAAAATTCATGGGATCATACCTTGACCCCTATCCCTGAATGGGCTCGATATGTTGGGTTCCGCCTCCTATTGAGATAGGAAGGGCGGAAGGTTGCTTAGGGCTTCTGCCTCTTGTTGAGTTAAGAAGGGCGGAAGATGATTGGAGATGCTGCATAACGGGAGTTAAATGATTTGTTAGCTCCCCTCCAAGCAGTAGATCCAGTAGGTCATCTATTGGTGCTTCTTCGGATGGCTGGATTGGGGAGCTCTAGTGTGGTAGAAACCGATGCTTAGGCTGGACTTATAGGTGAGGCTATAGCTATTGGACCTGGTGCAACCATTGAAGCTTCTGGACTGAGGTGGTCTTCTGTCAAGACTACCGACGCCTCACCTTACCTAATGGTGACAGGATGGATTTCTGTCACTAGGGATGTTGTTGGACTCCCATGCGTTGTAGTAGGTGATGGTGTTGGAGGTTACAGCTCGACTACACCACTATCTATGAGTTGTTGAACGGCCTCCCTCAAGGATCTACACTGGTCGGTTGCATGGCCAGTAGATCCGTGGAAATCGCAATGAAGGTGGGGTTGGAACCACCTTAGTGGCTATGATGGAGGGGGTTCGACCTTTGGCAAGGTTAGGATGGCCTTCACCTTGTGGAAAATACTACTTAGTGACTCTGTCAACTGAGTGTACTCTCTTGGTGTGGCCAGTTGCTTTAGCTTAGGCTGCTGTTGTTGATGATGGGGGTGTTGTTGCACCCATTTGAGCCTCTGCTATTGAGGTTGCTAGCGAGGAGGGGATGGTTGGGCCCTTCCTCAACATCCAAGGCATTGCTATTACTGGGGAGATTTGGCTCTATCCGATAGTCGTGCCTTGGGTGTCTGATTCCTACCGAACTACTCCAGCATAGCAGGTAGTTACTCTAGAACTAGCTATCGGCGTCCACTTAGCGCTTGCGACTGCTGGTGATGGAGATGCTATGGGTGATAGGGAAGCTATGGAGAAGCTATTGTCGTCAGCTTCCAACATCCCTAAGGTGTAATTCCGGATGAAAGTTCAACTTCCGCTTGTACTGGCTAGATTGGCTAGACAGACACCATTGGATGATGGTGCGACCTTCGATATGTTTGACGAGGAGGCATCAGGAAAGACTGAGGTTGCTGATAAACTGAGGAAAATAGAACCTGTGATAGTCCCTCCTCGACTTCCTATATCCTGAGAGGTGAAGGGTTGAGTAATTGTCCTGAAGCTGATAGTGCAAACTGAGTTTCAGCAGCAGCCTCCTCTTCTACTCGAGCTTGAATGGCTAACTCCATGAAGTGTTGAGACATTTCTTGGTACTGATGGGAGTTCATCCAACTATAGTTATCGGGTGCCTGGACAATGTTGGGTGATAGTTTGTAGACATGGGTAATTGAGATGCATGTTGTTGTAGGAATGGAGTTAGACAATGAAGACCTTGGCAAGATTGCAAGGATGGTGACCCTAGGGGCTACAAGGGGTCAATCGTAGATGGCTGAAACACCAAGTGTTGATGCACCCATTGAAGTAGTCATGTTGTTTTACTTCTCCACTTGAGACTTAGTCTGACTTGTGGCCGTTGCAAGGCACTTTTGCTTTAAGGTGAGTTACTGTGGGACAAAAGAAATGAGTAAAAATAGTTTACCAATAATAGGACAACTAAATATGATGAATGTTGTGAATCTAAGTTATCCTAATGTGCACCAATACAGTGCTAATAGGAGCTAGAACTTGCAAAAATAGCAACTCTTCCCCAGCAGAGTCACCAATTCTGTTACCCTTCTTTCCACCCAAATGTTGGTTAGAGCTATTTAAGAGAATAACAAACACATGGGACTCGAGAAATAAGTTGAAAGTTATAAATAAAATATTAGAGTTGCCACCTTATTTTAGGGTGTTGGGACGCCTAGACACTTGAGCAATAGCGAGATCAAGGAGTTGAACCTCTCCCTTGTGGTAAGGGGAGGGCTATATATAGGCTAAGGTCGTGACGTTTCACGAAGTCAGACTATCGAACGTTAGAAGGCCAAGTGTCATGCACGTTATGTTGACAAGGTGACGGTTGGGCTCATCGAGCACTTGGAATTGTCTGGAGGTGCCAGCACTCTGGGTTGGAATTCCTCCTTTCTAGTTGGAATTCTGCCTCCTTTGTCGTGGAAGGCCAATGCTCGCTAGTTCATTGTAGTGAGTCTCCAAGTGCTTTAAAAATGACTGACGCAACGGGGTGGAATTCCGCTATTTTGATCAAAATTTCGTTATTTTTGCTGCAGAAGTCTAGATATTTGTGTCTACTACTAAGGGATTGATCTTGCACAGTGAGTCTCCAAGCGCTCTTGAAACGACAGACACAAAGGGGCGGAATTCTGCTGTTTTGATCAGAATTTTCGTCGTTTTTGCCACAGAAGTCTGGAGATTTGTACTTATGTAGTCAGTCACTTGGAGACTAGTTTCACACCTCTAGGGGGCATATAGAGTAGCTGGCATGATCGGACATCAGCCTTATAGGCCAGAAATTCGCCCACCTGCCATCGGACGATCAGTCCATTCTAGGACTGAGGACCAGTGTCTCAGCTACAATACCTTTGGAAGGTGCATCTAAGGCAATCGGGGAATTGGGTTTATGCCTTTAGAAGGTGTATTAGAGGCGGCTAGGGAATTAGGCTTACGCCTCTGGAAGGTGCATCAGAGGTGACCAGGGAATGGGCTATCTATGACGTGGTAGGAATGTCGACTACCGGTTTATTGCCGATTTGGGGAAAGCGGCTACTAGCTACGTGAACTGGGTGATGCATTGCCCCCACCTTCACCGTCAGAGTTTGTAAGTGTTACCTTACGGCTAATTGTAATATTACGAGTTTTACTCTATGGCCGGCCATAACATTATGGGCCTTATTCTACAATTGGCTGTAACATTACGGCCCTTACTCTATAGTTGGCCAAAAGCAAAAAATGGAAGTGCTATAAACCAAATGTTAATAAAAACGGATCTTCCGGTTGACCAATGACCGTCAGACGAGTAATAGGTTCGTTGGACGAGGGATGACTCAATGTAGTAGGTTCGTTGAGCGAGAGGCATGAGGTGGAAGATGAAATGAGACTTTCGCATAGGAGCTTTGGCTTTCGGCTGATATAGTTGGCAACTGGCTCGAACCTCCGGGATGCCTTGGTTTGCACTTGGGAGTACAACACTTAACTCAAACCTAAAGTTGTGAGGGGCCGAATGTTTGGCCTGGACTAACCACGACGTTAACTGCATATCTCTGAGTATGAAGGGTCAACAAGGTATCTAATAAGATTAAAGTCACCTCCAACAATCCATGTGAGGGAAAAGGAATTGCCAATCAAATCTAATTCTTCTAGAAAAAATTTATTTATTTTTATTCTTTTCAAATTGATTTAGTTCTTCTTGCATAACTATTATCCAATATTCATCTTGTATAGCATCTTTTATGTTTTTAGGTTCAAAGTTTGAAATAAATGCATAGTATTGACATTCTTCTGTTATTTTTCTTCTAGTTTGAACACCTTTTGAAATATCTCCCACTATTAATTCTTGAGAATGATTGGATGAAAATTTCCAATTTTTATCTTGAGTATTTGCATTTTCAATGATTGATTTATCAATTTTGTCTTGCTCTTCATCATCACTTTCAATGCTTAAATTTTTCATCTTGTCATCTATACTTTCATTAATTGTCACATGAATGGATTTAATTACTTTTCTTTCTTCCACAATGTATATTCTGTATCCTTTGTTGATTGTAAATGACCAACCAAGGATCCTTCTATTGTCTTTTTATCAAATTTATCTCTTCTTTCACTTGTATTAAGTATATAACATTTACAGCCAAAAATTTTGAAGTATGATACATTAGGAGTTTTTTCATACTAGAGTTCAAATGGAGTTTTCTTAGGTATTGATATTATATGAACTTTGTTTAATTATAATGTAGCAAAATGTGTATACAGCCTTAGCCCATAGAAACTTAGGTAAATTGACTTCATTCAACAATATTCTAGCTATTTCTTGAATGCTTCTATTTTTCCTCTCAACAATACTATTTTGCTAGTGGATTCTTGGATATGAAAACTCATGGTTGATACCCATCTCATCACAAAAGTTTTCAAGTAAAGAATTTTCAAATTCACTACCATGATCATTTCAAATTCTTTTAATTGTTTCTTCTCTTTCATTTTAAATTTTAATGTAGAATTTTTTAAGCTTATTGAATGCATCTCTTTTATGTGCTAAAAATATATTCCATGTGAATCTTGTATAATCATCAACTATCACATAGACATATTTCTTTCCACCAAGACTTATTGAGTGAGTCTAAATAAATCCATGTGAAGTAGTTCAAGTCCCTTTTTAGTTGAAATATCTTTTACACTTTTAAAGGAGTTCTTATGTTGCTTTGACAATCATCACATATCTTATCCTTCTCAAATTTCTCATTGGGTAGTCCTTTAAACAAGTTATTTCTAGTTAATTTCTTAAGGGTTTTCATATTTACATGTCCTAATCTCCTATGTCATACCTAAGAATATAATTGAAACTGGAACTAGTTTTGTGAATAAGGTTGAATTTGTATAATAATTAATATGATAGTAGAAATTTATATAGTAATAATAATGTTAAAAGTAATTTTAAAAATTAACCGGAATCGATAAGATTGTAGAGATTGTTTTTTATGTCAATTGTAATAACTACTTTATCAAGGTGTTTGTTGCAATAAAATTAGATGAGGTGAGATTTACAATTTTTTTTTAATTATATAATTTATAATATAAGTATTTTAAAATAATATTTTTAATATAAAAGATTAAAGATATTTAATAAATATTATTATAAACTATTATAATATATAGTAAAAAATAAAACTATGTAATAATAAAAAACGTAAAAACGAACAGGGTCATCCCAAATCGGTGTCGTACTTGTCTCCTGTTCTTCCCTGCCTTCTCTAACCCTTCTCCCCTTCATCCCACTTCCACATCACCCATGAAGCTTATCCGGAAGGATCTAGTGCCCAATGGGCCTGGAATGGTCAAGGTAATCTCGCCCTGGCCGCCTCCTCGTCGGTGGATGCGATTTTTTTGTTTGAATTGGATATCTTTGAATAGGTTCTGGCCAATGTTTCTAGTTTCAGTTTTGGTTTTGGAATCGCAGTTAATTCCGGACGTGGAAGACGACCTCTGGCATGCGTACAATCTGGTGACGGTGGGCGACAAAGTTGCGGCATCTACTGTAAGGTGTCGTGCGTTGTTATTTGTTCGCTACTTATTTTTCTGAATAGAGCTTTTGATTTGTATTTCTTAAGGTTGTGTTTATTTGGAGAGTCTGTGATCTTTTAGGAGGTAGAAGTTGCAACCAAGGATTCAAAAATCGATATCGCCGTTCGGGCCTACCTTTTGATGTTTTCAATCGTGAAATCTTAGGTTTTAAAAGGTGCCCACCTTTTAAATTATTTGTCATTATGAGTTTGTTAAAGTTATTTATGATTTAAGACTTTTTTCATATATGCCACTACTATATCTCTATATAATTCATATTTTATATATGATAATTGTCTCAAAAATTTATCTAGGTGTTTTTATATGCTTATTATAGCTTGTTTTATCTTATTCTTGAGTTTCAAGTTAAAATTTAGAGTTTTTAGGCCATTTTCATAAAAGTATTGCATTTTCATTATCACTATCCTCAATTCTTAATACATTTCCTTTTACTAGAAGATCGTTTCTTGATACGATATTTGAAATCTTGGTTGCAACTATAGTTATTTCCTACTAGAGTTGTTAAAGTAGTTGTGTAATTCAGGCCCAGTTTGTGCATGTAGAATTCATGGAAATGAAATTGAATGGAAATGAATTCTAATGGATAGACCTACTTGTACAAAATGAAGTGATGATAATTCGATTTCTATCCCTTGACCATATAAAAGGACCCATGAGAAATGAATTCTCACTCCCTTCTGAATTAAAGGTAATCTATGTCTCACCTCCCAACTTGCAATCTTCGGACGTGAAGGGAATTGAAGGTATTCACTGCAATCTCTATTGGATTTGTTGGCTTGACCTCTCATCTCCTAAGATATTGTCATTGAATATGAAGGGAATTACCAGACCTCTCACCTACTCTTTACGTCACTTGCCCTTGCACATTGCTTGCTTGCTCTCCTATGTATTACCCTCCCTTACATGTTGCTTGCTTGCTCCCTCGCTCATCACCCGACCTCGCATGTTGCCTCCCCACCTTGTGTTGCATGTCACCTACCTCTTGCATGTTGCTTGCTTGCTGTTAAAGTTGAGAGGTGAGACATCGATTTCCTTTAATTTGGATGTCGGGGGGTGGGGATTCATTTCCCATGAGTTTTTTTATATGGGAAGGGGATGAAAATTCAATTTCCATTGATTCCTTTAATATCTATGCACAACCAAGTACTTCATTACTTCCTTTTTATTTTATAATGTTGTAGTCAATGAAAATAAGAAATAATATCAACCATTGTTTTCTATTTAGAAGTTGGAAGTAAATGATTAAGTACTATTGAATATAATATACTATTGACTAATTAATAATGTAGGTATATATTTTAAGATTTATAGAAAATATCCAACTTAAACCATTTCAAAATTTGAAAATTTTGGTTCATTTTTTATCAGTTTATTAAATGATGACATCATGCTGATGTCATTACTGGTTCAATCAGCTTGATCCAAAACTGAGTATTTTAGTATGATGTCCAGTTCAATTTCTAAAACCTTGGTGTTGTTGGAGAGTGGTAGTCATGTAAAGTGATAAGTATGCCTAGATAGTAATTTACATTTTGCTCCTTTTCCAATACTCTCAAAAAGAAAAATCCCGTTGGTTCACCTGAAATTTCTCCATCTCATGTGAATGGCACGGTCATTTTTTCCTTGAAAATCTATTGCTCTACTCAAGAGTTACTAACCAATACAGCTCTGTTCCTTGATTACTAACCAACCACTCCTTGGAGTTACATTTGTTTGGCAAAAGTTGTTACTATTTCTTGGAGTATTCTATTGTGAGGAACTACTCCCACAAACATAACCCCTTATTTATTCTCAATGGCTCTATTTTGTTGAGAGGTATGTGGGTAAGATGTTTGATGAATAATACCATGAGAAGTACAAAATTCCTAAATAGTAATTTGCAAAAATTCAAGGCATTATTTGTATGAAAATTTTTGGCACATAAAGAGAATTGATTTTTCATTTCCATAATGAATGTTTTAATAACATCAATGCCATTCTTATGGTCTTTAAGTAAATAGGTCCATGACATTCTAGAATAATCATTAGTAAACACAATATATGTACTTATACTTAAAACAAAAGATTCATGGGTAGGACCATAAATCACAATACTAGTAGATAAAGACTGACATTTATCGGTAGCATGGTGGTGCTTTTCTAATTGACACAACTCACAAGAAAAAGGTTCTAAAGAAACCTAAGGAATGGCTTGTTGTAGACATTGAAAAGACAGATGGCTAGGCCCACAATGTGTAAGGATGATTCCATGATTAACACAATTGCCATAAATCCTTGAGGTACATTGTCTCAAACAAGTTGGTAGATGCTATTATGTTGCTTAGAGTCCATAAAGTCTTGAAAAGTGCAATGAAATGGGTAAAAGGTTACAAAATTGGAAAGTTGTTCACCTATAGTTAAAAGATTAACTAGAAATTCTAGAAGAAGAAGAACTTTATCCAAAGTAAGGTGAGGAAAGGCATTAACTACTACCTTCTTGACTACAGGCCAAGTTTGACCATTAGGAATACTAACTAGGAGGTTTTGTGTATATTGGAATTTGTTAGAATTTGTAGGAAAAGAAAAGTTTAAAAAATCCATTAAAAAACTAGTTTGTTTGTGTAGCCTAAAATTTGAATGAAAGTTCAATACACTTTTTCTCATATAAATATTAAACATTCTGCCTCATTCTCTACTCCCACCCTCTGAAAGCTCAACAATCTCTCACTGCACCTTATGGAACCCTTGCCCAAGCTTGAGAGCCTTGTTGCACTTGTTCTACTGTAAGTGAGCTTGAGAGCCTTGTTGCACTTGTTCTACTGTAAGTGAGCTTCTCTACGTGTTGCACCTCTTCTCCCTGCTCTAAGCTCAAGACCTTCACTTCAAGGTCAACACTGCTTGCCACACCTATGCCATCCACAGGCTCGACATTTTGAAAGTTTGACTCTCCACTCTAAGTAAGTTCCTCTTTGCATGTTGTACCTCTTTTGAGAAAACACTCAGCACATTGACCCTCATCCAATAGTATGAGAAAATCCTTGGTGTGCCACACTTGTTCCGACAGTCTAAGAAAACCTTCGACATGTTGACCCTCACCCCTCCACCGTTCTAAACTCCACTATTTTTTATTGTGCCTTTGAGATTGCCATCGGAAGGTTTAATTTGCTATGCTCTTCACTTTAACAGAAAATGTTTATGCTACTTTTCTCCTTATCATTGCTGTTATCCACGAACAATCTATTACGCAATGTAATGGATTTATGTTTGTGTTATAAACATATGAATGATAGTTTGTGACTACATTTGAAGAACAATTTATGATTACATTTGACATTAGTGAATACTTTTGTGTTATGAAGATTAATAATCATATAAAGAACAATATATGATTACATAGCTTTTGTTGGTAGAATATATTCCAATATGATTTGAATAATTATTATATATTACTATTATGTAGGATATATTGTTTTGAACAAATAGGTGTGATGGTAATAGAGTTTTATTTCATTTAAAATTAAATTCTGATACTTTTGCTTGAATTTACAGACTTTTTGACAAATTCTGGGACTAACACAAATACCTTCATTTTTTCCGACTTTCTGAAACCTTTTGTTTTGACAGATTCTAAGACATTCTGAAACTTTCTTTTTAATATTTTTTGAAAGCACAAATAGGTCCATAAGGTAGTGTGAAGTAATTGCGAAATGCATAAAAATTGGTCATTGTTACCTAACATGTGACAAGAAACCTCAGAGTGTATTATCTTGTCACTAGTCTTATAAGCAAATAATGTGGAGGTTTGCCAAACTTATCCCAACACTTGTTAGAATGATAATTAAGCCTACCACAATGTTCACATGGATGATTTTGTGATCATGAGATTTTCCTTTTGATGATTTTGATCCAAAAGCATGCATAGTGGTCACCATAACAGATTGTTCTTGGATCGTGGTATACTTGGTGGCATGCATACCAGTTGAATGTGAACAACACAAGCAAAAGTAATATGAACAGTATTTTCTTCCAAAATTTGCCTCATAATTTGATGGGCATTCTTGGGTGTAATCCAACTAAGAAACTAGCAACTGCTAATTCATCTTGATATTGCTTAATCTTTTTTATATTAGCTAACAAGGGCTGGTAGACCTTTAATTCATCCAAAAATGAATGTAGGCAATTGCAATATTCTTGTACAGACCAGTCCACTTGTTTATGTGTAAAAACTTGCTTATAAAGTTAAAAAAATCAGGCATTGTTCTTTTCTTGTTTATAGGTACTCTTAAAAGTGTCCCAAATGGACTTTTAGCTGGTTTAAGCATCATCATAGAACTGACAATCTTATCATCCATACTGTTGAGGAGCTATGTAATCATGACATAATCATTGAACAACCAATCAACATATGCATTATCCTTGACATCCAGCTCTGGTTGAGTGAAATGGTCTAGCTTTTTGTTTGCCCCAAGCAGAGTTTCAAAATCCTGAAACCAAAGGAGATAATTTTTACTGTTAAGTTTTGTGGAAGCTGCAATAATACCCTTCATCCATAAATCTTAAGGGGAGGCCATTGCAGAACAGTACAAAACTAGGTAAGATGGTTTATAACTTGGTAGATGACAACCATCAACAGAATTGCAGCAGCCAGACAAGATTGACAACTAGTGGAAGGCTGTGAACACACTAGTTGTTGAACGTGGAGGTAGAACTTGGTTGTTCAGAATAGCTGATCGAAAGGATGCCTAGACGAGTCTCCTAAGACTAGAAGAGACACCCTATGAAGTAGCTATGCTGACAATTAGAGTGGTCGCGTTGTGTGCAATGAACTAATAGGAAGTGTTGCATGATCAAGGAGGGTGTGTACAAGTGACCAATCACTGCACGAACAAGAGACACAAATGAGAACAATTAGTTGACTCCTGCTGCAACTAGACACATGTTATGTGGGAAAATGTTTTTCATTGATTAGAAAAATAGAGAATGCAAGGTTTATATACAAAGAGTTATTATAATAGGAAAATGACTTAAATGCCCATTAATAGTAAAATACATAAATACATATATCTCTAACAAAAGACATAAGCTGTGCCTCCCTTGTTTCTACATGATACACCTTGACCATAAAAGAGAATTTATCCCTCTAAATATGGTGATTGTAAATATCTATCTTCCATCTACTTTGATGAAAGCTGAAAGAAGTGACAAGCAATGAAGACTGTTTGATGTACAATTTTGCTATCAACGAGAATGGCAATTGTGAGCCAAACCCATTATACTCTACTTATTAGTATGTCTATTTTTGATCTTGTTTACACTTTATGTTGCATATAATGTTAGATTCTCTCTATTTGTTATCTTCTTTTCTTGTGCTGCTGCACAAAATTTCATTTCTGTCAGATTGTGAAATACATTTGCTCCATCTTGTTTTTCATAATTTTACAGGAAAGTGATTCGTGAGACAGGTTCTGATCGAAAAACTACTGACCGGGTGAAGTTGAAGCTGGAAATTAAGGCTGAGGTAATCCATGGGCCATGTTCTAGATTGAGTCTAAAATCTTAATTACCATGACATGCTTATAGTTGTAAAAAAGCTTCATTTCCACTGTTGTTTAGATTGTAATGCATATGTTTAAGTTGTTCATAATCCATATCTTTGCTTGCAAATGTAAGTCACCATCATTTTTCTCATTTCTGTATGAACATTGTATGTTAACCAAATGAAGTACTTTGTTTGGACATAAAAGTTGTCTTTGCTTTTGTGCTTCTGTTTTTCATTTGGATATTTTTTTTCTTATTGTTTATAGGAAGTGGATTATGACAATGAAGGCTCTTTATTACGTGTGCATGGAAAAAATGTATTGCCAAGTGAACATGTGAAGGTCAACTCTATAGTGAACTTCTACCATAAATTGTTTAGCAAAAAATTATTTACAAAGTTGTATCTAGGAAAATTGTGAATAGGAGAATGTGTAACTAAACCATTTGAATCAATGCAGATTGGTCAATATCATACTCTTGAGGTCCAGCAACATCGACCATTTGTGTTGAGAAAGGTAATGTGTGTACTCATTTCCATAGAATTTCTTGATGGTTTTTAGTTTATATTAAATGGTTTCTAGATGCACTTCCAGTAAAATTCTCAATGGCCCTTTGTTAAGTCATGCATTGTACACCCTCCATCTATGTTGCCTTTGTAATAACGGTTTGTATTGTTGATTTCACTTTCATTTCATTTATTTGTTAACTAAGGGGTTCACTCCAACCATGCATGGAAAAACCTATGCTTCATTTGATGAGCTGAGCAAGGGCATTTCATCAACATGCTCAGAGTTCTTAAGATGCTTGCTTGCTTACGTCCATCCAATGAGATCCATTTGACATGCTAATAGGCTTCTCTGTCTAGTTTTATTAGACTTCTTTGTCCAACTTCCTAGGTGGTGTTGGTAATTGGCTTAATTGTAAGCTACAATCATATAGATCCTTGTGAAGAATATCGACAATGTGCACAACCATCATGTCATGATGATTCCATTTATGTGCTTGTTGAAGTTCTTGGCCCAACTCCCTTTTCCACAATGTTGTCTCAACTGGTTGATACTTGTGCGGCAACTTGCCAATGCTTATGGAAGACTCACCATCATTTGTGGAAGACATGATGACATGCTTGCAAAGAGAAGTTTGATAGATGCTGACACTTGTCTCTTCCTTTTGCGTGCTGGGTAGTGGAAGGAGTTTTGGTTGACTCCTCTTGCTTTCAACCTTTATGTGATTCTCTCAAAAATCCATGTCCGTTTTATTCCATGGCCTTTACTTCACCAAATTAAGGGATGACACTAGGAAAATTCCATGTGGTGCTTCTAGGAAAGTGGGACTGTTTACGTGTCCATCCTACATGGTTTTTAACAACTTAAAATTATCATCTTCATTAGAAATTTATTTTCCCATTCATAAGCTTAGCATTTGAAACTTTTTATTTTCCAAGTTACATATTCTGTTTATGTTGTCCATATATTCCTTTATTTCATTTTTGTCCTTTATATTTTTATAATAACAATATTCACAAGCACAATATGGCTTAGTGAGAATTTTTCACTTTTTTTTAACCAGCAACAAGGAAAAATTCTTAAAATTGATTAAAACAAGGAAGTCTGCACAAGCCATAGGTAAGCTAAACTAAATACAAAGCAAAGTTTATTGAACTTTTAAAAGAAACCCACTAGACAATGAGATGCAAGGTGAAATAATGATGGATAATAAAGAATAAAAGTAAAGTCATACATAAGACAGAAACAAACTATAATGTATGAAGCATTCAATGTGCATTGTGGATTGTCATCTCAAAGATTGACTAGCAATTGTAACTATACCCTTGAGTTCATAATCATTCATATTTTCCTAAGTCCGCCATAATCTTATCTACTCTACTATGTATATGAGCACTTCTGACCATTAGTAGATGCAACATTATCATGGCTAACACTAAAACACCTTATTATACCTTTTTAGCCATCTTCACCATTAGATAGCAAGGGGAAAGACAAACCACACTTTTCTTTGAGATGCATTCAGCCTTCCTTTCCATTGCCTTCAACATTCAGCCATGTCTTGTTTCTTCAACCTATCTAATCTCATCCAAGAGCACCAATGTTTGTTTACCAAGGGACAAGCAAATAATAGGTGCCATCGATCGTCTTCTTGAATACCAGAAACCTTGCATATTGCTAACAATAAGGATGGCTTTTTTTCCTAAGAAAGCTCTTAATTGGGATGACATTGTGCTACCCTTGCAAAGTAAAGAATTAGACTTTAGTTGGAGTTCAATGCCTCTACATATGTCGTAATCCAAATCTCACCCTCACATAGGTCATCATCAAATGCAAAGACTTAATTGTGAATGTACCAATATTACTTTATTGCTAAACATACAAGGGATCCTTTGTATAGATTAAGGGCGGGCCATGTGAGTGAAGTAAAGAAAGCAAGTAGACAAGGTCAAATGACTTTGAATCCCTTAGGTTTCTTTAAAATTCGACATTCCATGTTATCCCCACCTTAGAATGTGCATAACACTTTACAACACACACATAGGTGGTAAATGCAATAAAGAGCAATGTTGGGAAAAGTTGAGTTAAGGGAGCCCCATTTAATTGTCTATCCTACTTGAAGATCATTGTTACCTCATTCTTAACTACTACTTTTAATCCTTGTTAGACCACCTCATCCACCTTTAAGACTTACCTTTACACACTAATAATGTTTGACACCCACCCACACCTCCTAACCTTAAACCATTTCTTATTTCCAACATGGCATTAGAATTTTAGATTTGAAAATCTAGAAAAGAGAACCTTAAGGTTTCTTTGTGATTGCTAGAAAGTTGGGAAACAAAAATGTAAAGTTTAGACAGAAATAAAAATGAAAAATCGGGAAAGTTAGGAAATAGAAACGAAAAGTTTAGACAAAAATGAAAATGAGTACATTTAACAACATCAAATACATGTGTTTGTGTACGCAATGGAAAGTTTGGAAAGTTTAAAATTTGAAAATTTTTCTAGAAATATATAAATTATGTACTATTTAAAATTATTGTACAACATATGAAAAAAACTAAAATGAGTACATTTAACAACATCAAATACATGTGTTTTGATAAGTTTAAAACACCAAAATGAGTATTTTGATGTAATAATAATTTAAAACACGAGCACGCTGGTAAGTACATTTAACAATCGCAAAAAGTTCATGATTACATTATTCTAAGTGAAATTTCTTCCATCCCATAAACATTGTAATATTATTATGCATTTTGTTAGCTATTTCTTTTCTTTGTTCTTAAGTCCTTTCAATAGTAGCATTTATGTCATCATGTGTTCTTTCATGATATTCTCTAGAATCAACAACATTAGTCTCTACTAATTTATCTTCAAAGTCTTCTACTAAATCATCTTTATTTGCTTTATGAATGAAATTTTGAAGTAAAAGGTATGCAAGAACAACAAATAATTTTATAACTTCAAATAATGCAATGTCAATACAACTTTAAATAATTTTACAAAAGCCAATATTGATTAATGTGATAAGTTGAAAATGGTGGAAGATATGATGTTATTATATTACTAAGGATTACACCTCCTTATATAGAGATTACAAAACTCATGACAAATAACTCTAACCAATATGAGACTAAACCCACTTATATTAGAAACCCTAATACATAAACTCTAACACTCCCTCTCAAGTTGGAGCATCTAACTTGCAATAGACTCATACATAATAAGATAAACAAAGGAGTTACATGATAGATAAAAATTTAAATAGTAGCAATATTATGTAAGTAAAATACTTAAAAACTTACACATGTGCTTCTACAAATACAAATTTTATCAATCCAATAAAAGAGATTTAATGTAGATTGTAATAAAAGGTGTTCCACAAACTCCAAAGTAGTGTGGATTTTAAAAGTGAGGTATTCTACAAACCTTAAAGTAATATGGATTTTTAAATGTGAGGTATCCATAAACTCTAAGAGAGAAAATATTGAATGATAGATAATATTATATTAAACATTTTTCTACCTTTTTTTATTCTCCTTTTCATAATTTTTTTTTATTTTTCTCTTTTCTCTCTCCTTGTTTTTTTGTTTTTCTTCTTTCTTCTTCTTCCTCCCTTTTTCCTATTTGCAACCCTAACGATGTAGAGAATGGTGACGACGACCAACAACGCCATCATCAAAAGGATAGGGGTGGCATCTGGCAACTGCAATTGGAACGAGTGGACATGCATTGATGACAATAGTAGAGAGTGGTCAGATAGGCGTCGATAGCACTTGGTGAGACCTACGACTACAATAGAACCCTACTTGGGTAGTTCCAAGACCCAATTCGACGTCAGCGAAAGATCGATGTAGGAGAGACCTACATGAGAAGAGTGGCGTGGGAGAAGCTTTGCTAGCATTGGAAGAGAGAGAGAGAGAGAGAAAGACCCTAAGCTCTGATACCAAGTTGAAAATGTGATATTATATTACTAAGGATTACACCTCATTATATAGATATTACAAGACTTATGACAAATAACTCTAACCAATGTAGGACTAAACTCACTTACATTAGAAATCCTAATACATAAACACTAACATGATATAGTTGTTTAATAATGAGTTACAAAAGCAAGCAACTTCAAATAATTTTATAAACGGTTGTTTTAACAAAAATTCCATATAAATAGTAATGAAGCAACATAGTTATTCAAATAATTTAAAGTAACTTCAAATATTGAATCAAAACAAACAACATTGAAACATAATAAAAACAACATCAATTGGACCAAACATGGCAATGAAACAACTAAAAAAATCGAAACAACCAAATAGGGAAACTGGGTTGAAACATCCACAGATTGAAACAATAAAAAATAGTAAAAAAAGCCAACGATCAAAACAATCACTCATCAAAGGATCAAAATCAAGAGGGCACATGAGAAGGGGCAGTCGATTGTAAATAAAGATGATCGGTAACTACAAAAAATGTAAAGTCTGGGAGGTGATGATTAAGGTAGGTGATTGAAATGCAAACTTTACCACTGACAGGAGATGCAATTTGATTTGGCTAGGAGAAGGTGAATGTTAGTGGAGGAAGGTGGATGCAAGTGGAAGGGTGTGGGCAACGTGAAGGGAGCACATGACGAAGGGTGCACATAATAAACATAGTGGTGATGTGAAGGGAGTGGGCGATCAGAGTAGGGAAGTTTTGGATGGGCATTGGGCAGTCATGTAGAAGTTTGGATGGAAAGATACTTTCACAAGGGAAAGAGTGAGAAATGGGGAAAAAGGGTGAAAAGTTGGAGTATTTATGTTGGGATCAAGCTTCACTAGAAGGGAGGGGTGAATAGTGAAGTTAAAAGAAATTTAAAACAATTAGTACAAGACAAGGAAAACAGGAACACAGAGATTTATGGTGGTTCACCATAAACCAATGGCTAATCAACTCTTCAAGGCTTTTACCTTGAGAGTTTCACTATAAATGAGAGTTTTACAAGTTCATACTTCAACTTTTACTTCCCTTTACTTTTCTGGGATTAACAAAGAAACCCTTTTGATAAGAAGACCACCTTGTTACCTTGCAAAGACACCCTTTTACAGACCTTGCCATAGCTTGGTAAGAGAGATTTTCTTACAACCTTAGGATAACTTGTAAAAACATTTGTGAGATACAGGAATAGTTGATAGAAAATACAAGTATCTTCACAAAAACATAGAGCAAGAGTACACAAGGATTGCATGTGAAAAGTCTTACTCCTTTTTATTTGTCTTCAATCTTTTATAATTTAGTCCATAGCCAGTAATGGAATGTTGTCCTCCTATTTGCCATGAACTGAATTCTTTTATCTTCCTTTGAAATTTAAATTCTTACTGTTGGATAAATGGACCTTGATTCGTTTATCCATTTAATGTTATATATATAAACCATGTAAATTGTCATTAGAGTTAATGGAGAAAATTACTTTTCAACTTGGTATCAAGCTAAGTTTACCCTAACCCTCCCTACCCTCTCTCTTCCAATGCCAATGTTGGTGGCCTTCCTCTCTCATTGTCTCCCTTGACGGCAGTCTCTTCTTGTGGCTATCGCCCCTCCTTCCATGTCGACGTCTTCCTCTCTCCTTATGGAGCCGTTGTCTTCCTTGTGGGTTGGCAAACTCACTGTGACAGGGGTGAAGCTTAATGAGACAAACTATCATCATTGGGCTAATGCATTTGAGACCTTTGTTCTCTCTCAAATGTGTGAACATCACCTCTTTGGTGACCCTTCAGACTCTAAGGTTGCCAACTATGCAACTTGGCGTGTTGCGGACTTCATTGTGATCTCGTGGATCATCAACAGTGTGAAAGAACCCATTGCCCGTAGCATCGTGCATCTTCGTCCTTCGCACTGTGTGTGGGATACTCTTCGGGCCACTTACGGAGTTGACAACGACATCGCTCGTGTCTATGAGACATATGAGCTTCTCCTCTCCCATCGTTAGGGGGAGTCGATGGTCTAGACCTACTACAGCCGTCTTTGTGCTCTCCTTGATGACCTCGACCTTTTCCAACCCTGTACTCTGGAGTTGGTGACTCAATGTAGGTATTGGGAGGAGCTCGATGTTGCCTTTTTCCTCATTGGCCTTCGCTTAGACCTCGCATCTCAAATTTGCGGGCAGATCCTTGTCGCCGACTCCATCCCATCCTTGTAGATGACTTTCAATTGGGTTCTTCGGTTGACTGTAGCGGTCTCTAGCTCTTTTGTCTCATCGATGTTCGTCGACCCTTCTGCTTTGGCGGTGTAGGCGACTGCTTGTGATGACCCTCTCCCTCCTTCCCCATGCACTAGCGGTGTTGCTGGTGGCCACTTGCTCACTGGTGGATGGTCCTCCTGCCCCCACACCCGTGTGTCCATTGTGGCTATCTGAACCATCCCTTTAATCGGTGTTGGGCAAAGTTTGGACGCCTGGTGCCTACTCCCTTTGCACACTTGGCGTCGTCCCTAGCTTTACCTTCGGCCCTCGATTCTGTCGTTGCTTCCCCTTTGCTAGTGCAGATCACTCAGGCTGATTTCGATGAACTTATGATACTTCGAGCTCAACAAAACAATAAGGCTACTACTGCTCATGTCCTCTCCAATGGTATGCCTTCTACTCATACATCCACCTCTAGTGATACTTGGATTGTTGATTCAGGTGCTTCCCATCACATCTCGGGTAATCGCTCTCTTTTCAATTGCCTCACCCATTGTGTAAATATTCATTTTGTTGCCCTTGTTGATGGCCATAGTTGTGCTATTTCTAAGGAAGGGACCACTTCCCCCACCAAGGATATTTTTCTGGAAAAAGTGTTGTATATTCCTAATTTTCCTGTTAATCTCTTATCCATTAGTGCCATCATGAAACATTGATATTGCTTTGTAATTTTTTACCTATTTCATTGTACCTTTCATGATTTGCAGACAGGTAGGAGGATTAGCTTGGGCCTTGAGTAGGGTTGGGGCATCTACATCTTGGTGTAGGACGGTGTTACTCGAGGATTGGTCTCGTTCGCGGTGTCTTGTGATTTGTCTTTGTTGTGGCATCGTCGTTTGGGTCATCCTCGTGCCATCTTCGTGAAGTCCTTTCGTCTGCATCTCTTCACCCATTTACCTGTCAGTCCTGTATTCTGGGTAAGCAGTCTTGTGCCATTTGCCCTAGTTGTCAGTTGTCATCTGTCTCATACTTTTGATTTAGTGCATTGTGATGTCTGGGCCCGTCGAGGGTTACCTTTGTTGGTGGTTTTCGTTACTATATTGTCTTTGCTGACGATTTTTCTCAGGTTTCTTGGGTGTACTTGTTAAAGAATTGTCAACATGTCCTTGATGTAATCCTTCATTATTTTAATGAAATTCATACTCAGTTTGTCACTACTCCCAAATTGTTTTATACTAATAATGCCCTTAAGTTTGTTCAGCCATTGCCTCCTTATGTTCTGAGCGTGGTACTATCCATCAGACCACATGTGCTCATACCTCTTAACAAAATGGGGTGGCTGAGTGTAAGCATCAACACATCCTCGATGTCGCTTGCACCTTGTCGGTTGAGACGCATGTTCCTAAGTCCTTTTGGTCTGATGTGATTTTGACTACGGCTTTTCTCATTAACTACATGTCTGCTACTCTTTTAGATGGTGCTATTCTCGTTCAACGGCTTTCTCCTCGGCAAGAGCTGTTCTCTCTTCCTCCCAAAGTTTTTGGGTGTACAACATTTGTCAAGGATTTAACCGTTGGACTTGATAAGTTGTCGTCCCACTCTCTTCGTTGTGTCTTTTTGGGTTATCCTCGCACCTAGAAGGGGTATCGGTGTTTTCATCTTTCGTTTCATCGATATCTTGTCTCCGTTGATGTTGTTTTCCTTGAGGATACCCCTTTTTTCTCCAGCTCCTCCACTCCCTCTCCCTCCATTGATGCCATCTCCCTTCCTCCAATGGTTCCCTCTTCTGGTCCTCCCATTGTGCTACCTGTAGAGCAATCACCTCCTCTGGTGCCTCCACCTCTACAAGTCTATTAATGACGTTGTCCTCCTGCATCGCCTCCCACCCTGGCTATTGCCCCTCCTTGCTCTACTGTAGATCCATCTCTTGATCTGCCCATCGCCCTTTGCAAAGGTACTCGTGTTTCCATCCAGCACTCTCTTTCCCACTCACTTTCCTACGTTGCCCTTTCCCTTCTTACAAGCGGTTTGCCCTTTCTCTTTCCTTTGAATCAATTCCTAAGGATCATTATGAGGCGCTTACCCTTCCCCATTGGAAGCATGCGATGGATGTTGAAATGCAGGCACTGCTTACTCGAGGGACATCGATGGTGGTCTCTCGCTTGCCTGATACTCTGGTTGTTGGTTGTTAGTGGGTCTTCACTGTCAAGCATCGCTCCGATGGTGGCATTGACCACTACAAAGCCCGCCTAGTTGCTTGTGATTTTACGCAAACACATGGTTTGAACTATGCTGAAACCTTTGCTCCGGTGGCCCGCTTGCACTCTATGCCTTGGGTGTTACTTGGCGTTGGTCCCTTTCTCAGTTGGATGTCCGTAATGCCTTCCTTTATGGTGATCTGGAGGAGGACGTCTACATGGAGCAACCTCTTAGGTATGTTGCTCAGGGGGAGAATCAGGTGTGTCACTTATAGAAAGCTCTCTATGGCCTGAAACAAAGTCCTCATGCTTGATATGCCAAACTTAGTTTTGTGATGGTGAAGCATGAGTTCAAGAAATGTGCAGTTGACAATTCTATTTTCATTCGAAATGGTCTTTTTGGTTATACTATTTTGGTTGTGCATTTCGATGACATTTTAGTGATAGGTGATGATGTTGTTAGAGTTAAGTTCGTCAAAGTAGCACTCTCAAGACATTTTGATATTAGAGACATGGGTAGACCCAGATACTTTCTAGGGATCGAGTTTACATATGTTAAACAGAAGATGATTCTCTCCCAAAGAAAATATGTTTTGGATCCATTGAAAGAAACAGGTTTCACAGGATGTAAACTAGAACGCACTCCCGTTGTGGCAAACCTCCCTTTTAGGAGTCCTCAGAGTGTTATAGTAATCCAAATTAGTATAGAAGATTGGTAGGTAAGCTCATTTACCTAACTGTTACTAGGCCAAACATATCTTATGTTGTTGGGCTCTTGAGTTAGTTTATGCAAGAGCCGAAGGAGGTTCATTGGCATGGTGTCTTATGTGTGCTATCCTATTTGAAAAGCAATTTGGAAAAGGGGTTGATGTACTCGGACAATGGTCATCTTAATGTCATGGCATACATAGATTCCAATTATGGAGGTGGTCAAGGTGATAGAAGGTCAATCTCAGGATATTGTACCTATGTTGGAGGTAATTTAGTGACATGGAGAAGTAAAAAGTAGAATGTGACATTTAAGTTTAGTGTAGAGGTAGAATACAGAGTTATGTCCTTGACTGCCAGTGAGTTGATGTGGCTTCGATCCCTCCTTACTGAGTTAGGAGTTCAGGTATCCACTCCTATGGTGATGCATTGTGATAACTAGGTAGCAATCTACATCAGCAGTAATGATACGTTCTATGAGAAAACTAAACACATTGAGATTGATTGTCATTATGTTCGTGAGTTGGTTGAATGTGGACTTGTATGCATGCCATACACTTGGTCCTTTGACCAAACTACAGACATCTTTACTAAGAACCTTAGTGTTAGTGTATTTAACAATTTTTATACTAAGCTGGGAATGTTCGATATATACCTTCCAGTTTGAGGGGGAGTGTTGGATAAATGGACCTTGATCTGTTTATCCATTTAATGTTGTATATATATACCATATAAATTGTCATTAGAGTTAATGGAGAAAATTACTTTTCAACTCTTACTTTTATTGGTTTTCATTAAATTGATCATGCAACAATTAATCCCTAAAATCTTAGAATAATAAATTCTGTATCCTACAGAAATCAATTAATAGTCAGATGGATTATCCATTTAGGTTGGACGGAATTTCTATTTATTTAAGAAATGTCCAAACCCACACAACAAATCTTCCATCAAGCATTTAGCACAAGCCTATATAAGTGATAACGGAATGTTCGTTGACTAGCGTTGGAACATCCATTCGATAATGCTGTATTTTAGATCAAGTAAACAAGTTGAAAGACGTTAGAACTATTTAATAAACCTGCATTCATTTTTATAGTGTTAACGAAATGTTCGTTGAATAATGTTAGAACATCTGTTTAGTAAACTTGCATTATTTCAAAGAATAATAATTATGATTTTCCAAGTTCCTCATGGATAATTTGTTTGGTCTATTAGAGAATCCATCACAATGAAAAAGTAGATAACTAATTGTTGGCACTAATTAATGGAACTTTCATCATAGATACAGAACTTCCGTTAGAACTTCAGTTTATATTCTACAAAATGATTGTCTACGGAGCTTCTGTAGTGTTGAACTCTCGTCAGCATTATCATTTGTATTAATGGAACTTCTGCAATTTCCTCAAAACTTCTGTGAGAACTTTAACTTGTTTAGAAATTATACTTTGCATATTTTTGAAAATAGATTAACAACTTGGCATAACATCATTAAAATATCTTTTTCCCTAACAATTAATATGGTTAGAAAGTTGGACTTTCTTTCCTAACTTTCCTGTTTGTACAAACACTACTTTTTTTTAAAACTTTTTGGACTTTGAAAAATTAGAGTGTTTGTGCATATTGGAATGTGGAGAAAGAAAATTCAACTTTAAGGCAACATAAATATCCTAAATTGCAAATTAAATCAAATCCTAAATTATAATTTAAATTATTTCCTAATATATTTGAAACTACAATTTAAATACTTTCCTAATTAGTTAATCATTAATTAATTAATTGGTCAATTAGTTAGATAATTGCAACTTTTCAATTATAGATTTCTTCCCAAAATTAGTAATTTTATCTAAGTTAATTTTGCATGCAATTTATTACTAAATATCAATGAAAAGAATATTTATTTATTTTTTTCTTGAATACAATTAGTTAAGCTTGAATACATAAACTACACCTCTATGCAAGCTACTTCCAAGAGCTTCAAGCTTCACTACAAGTGATTCACCTTTTCCAACCGTAGGCCCACCCAAGATGCCTTGTGCTTTGTTTATGCAAGGAAATTGGGAGGTACGAGGGAGAGGGAGTGAATGGACAAAGTTGCCACTCGAGAGAAGTGGAGAAAAAATAAAAATGTGGGAGGAGAGAGAATGAGTGGAAAAGAATTTGAGAGGTTCAATTGTGTTGGAGGGTTAAGGGCTTTTATAATATGGGAGGAGAGAGAGAATGAGTGGAAAAGAAGATGTGAGAGATAAATTATTGCTTGAGAGATGGATTTTTTATATGGCCTATTCTCTTAATGACATTACAAAAAGTTAAAAATTCCATTTTTGCTCATTTTTCTTGTAAGACCATATTTATGTAAATCACTTGAGAAAATTTTAAATTCATGTATCCCAAGCTCTCTCGTTGAACACCTTTCCTAGGGAAAAATTAAAAAATGTTGATTCTTCATGAAATTATTTGCCTTAAATGCCATTTTTCCTTTTTTTCCCTTAAAATTAATTTAACTTGCAAAACATACAAAAATGCACAAATTACCTTTTATGAAGCATCATATTACATTAAAGCAACTATAAAAATATGTAACATTTTATACCAAACAAGTGGCTTTATCACATAGATAAAAAAGAAGTATGTACTTGATTTGTTGAAAAAAATTGGTTTCCCATGATGTAAATCTGAACAAACTCTAATTGAAGCTAATCCTCCTTTTTGGGATGATACTTTTGTTGGAGTTTATGTATTAGAGTTAATGTAAGTGGGTTTAGTCTCACATTGGTTAGAGTTATTTGTCATGAGTATTGTAACATCTATATAAGGAGGTGCAACTTTTGTTGGTAATACAATAACAACAATATATCTTTTACCATTTTTCAATTTTGTATCAGAGCTTAAATTTTGAAGGTCTCATTTAGGAAAAAAAAGACCTAGGTGGGAAGGAGGGAATGTAGCTGTCACCCTCCTCCCACCTACTCCACATCTCAATCATCACTCTCTCACTCTCTCTTGGCATTGATGAAGCTTCTCTCACATAGGTCTCCCCTTTATTGATCTTCTGTTGACACCTCTTGCGGTTCTCTCCTATAGTTTCTCTCTTTTGCTTGAGTGATGCTTCTCTCATCTCGTCAGCCCCATCATCGTCGACGAGTCAGGTCTTGGAATTGCTTGAGTCGGGTTTTGTTGTAGTCATTGGTCTCACCTATTGTTGATACTTGTTTGGTTGCTCTCCATTGCCATTGTTGACACCTATCATATCGTTTCAATCATTGTTGTTGTCGTTTGCACTTGTTAGCATTGTAAGCAGGGAAAGGGAGCAGGAAGAAGAAGAGGAGAAAAAGGAGAGTCGTAGAGAAGAAAAAAAAAGGTGAGAAGAAAAGGGGAGGAAGAAAAAAAACAAAAAAAGGGAGAGAAAGAAAAGAGAAATATTATAAAATGGTGGAAGTAAAAAAAAAGGAAAAATTATGAAAAAGAGAAAAAAAGGTAGAAAAATGTTTAATATAATATTATCTATCATCCAATATTTTCTCTCTTGGGATTTATGGATACCTCATATTTAAAAATTCATACTACTTTGTGGTTTGTGGAACACCTCTTATTAACAATCTACATTAAATCTCTTTTATTGTATGATTGATAAAATTTGTATTTGTAGAAGTATATGTTTAAGTCTTTAGGTATTTTACTTATGCAATATTGTTACTACTTAAATTTCTGTCTATCATATAACTCTTTTGTTTATCTTATTATGTATGAATCTATTACAAGTTGATTGCTCCAACTTGAGGGGGAGTGTTAGAGTTTATGTATTAGAGTTTCTAATGTAAGTGGGTTTAGTCCCTCATTGGTTAGAGTTATTTGTCATGAGTCTTGTAATCTCTATATAAGGAGGTGTATCCTTGTTGGTAATACAATAACAATATATCTTCCACCATTTTTCAACTACTTTAGAGTTATATAAAGATATTAGACAATATCAACAATTATTTGACACACTTTTTTATCTTATAGGTGATGAAAACAATAGAAGATCTACTTTTGAATACTGCAGAATGTAAAAGAGTAAGAAGCAAAATGTAATGTCAAAATCTAATGTAGAAATTAAATACAGATCAATTTCACAAATACTTAATGAGTTGTTAGGCTTAGATTGCTTCTAACAGAGCTAGGAGTTTGTATGATTGTTTCAATGATTATGTATTGCAATAATCAAGTTGCTATCTACTTTTCATGAGTGAATGAGGTACATTGAAGTTGATTGCCATTACATTCGTGAGCTTGTGGAAAACGGACTTATTAGCATACCCTTTACATGGTCTTTTGAAGAACTTACAAATATATTTACTCAGTGCCTTGGTGTAGGTGTGTTTAAAGAATTCTATAACAAATTGGGAACGCTAACTTGTATTCTCTAACTTGAGGGGAGTGTTAGAGTAAATGGGTATACCGATTTATTGTGTAGGGTACATTATACTCTATTACTTTGGAGGGTTACACCTTGCCAATTCAACACATCAAGTTATAATGTACCATGCAGATAACGTTCATCCAAATTGTTTGTTTATGGTGTGTCATTGTGACTAATGTTGGAGCTGTCTTATTCAACTGTTGTAGGATATTTGGGACTCTTTAGCATTGAATGTACTCCAACAAGCATGCGGTATGTTTTCTTTTACTTCTCAGGAGTAAATTTTCATGTAAACTTTCTCTGTGAATTTTGCAAAAGAAGTTGTTTATCAAATACACACATTTGCGTTGTTGAGTAGCCCCTGACGATTTTAAAGAACTAAGGTGAATTATTTAAGTGGATAAATTTTTGGCTATGTCCAATTCTAAAATTTGTCAATTATGTTTGTTACCTCTTCTTTTCCGTATGGAGTATTGCTGAAATTTCATCCCTTAAACAAATACTTGTCTTAGTTTGCATAATTTTGTGCTCAAGGTTTTCACTATTAAAAATCATTTAAGATGCCACCAGATTTAGCCATTTTGTTTTACACATTCACCAACTTTAAATGTTTCCTGAAACTATTTTCAGATCCAACTGCAAGCGCTGATCTAGCTGTTGTCCTTATGCAAGAAGGCCTTGCTCATATCTTCCTCATAGGGAGAAGGTAAGAACTTTTTTAAAATATTTTCCTAAAAGTTGATTTTTAAGAGGTTTTGACTCTAGAAAATAATTGTGTTGGTATCTTCAGATTTTGCATTGGAACTCACACGTGCATTAATAATTAAGCATTGTTATTTGCTTTCTCCTATTTTTAACTTTCTCACCTATGTTCTGCACATCCATGTCTTTTTGTACAATGACCTGTTACAGATTGAAAATGAAGATTATTCTTTTTAAAGGTAATCAACATTTATAGCAACTTGATGGTCCTTGTTTTTCATGCCATTCAAGAAAGTTGTCCCAAAGATCACATTAGGATAGCTTTATACTTGGAATATGTAAGAATTTTTTTTCATTCAAGTCAATGGATGAATGGTTTTTTCAAGTTGGAGGATCCAAGGAAGAGAGAAATAAAATATCCAAAGACAGCACATATCTGGGAAAAAATGGTTCAAAGTGTGGGATTCCAAATTTCCAATAGAAATATATCAAACACAAAAGAAGCTTAGAATATAAAATTCATGGCCTTTCATTTTATGGCCCATGTTCATGTAATGGGTTCATATAGATGGTTGGATTTTATAATTTCGAGGTTTGTATACTTTGGCAATACCACGTTTTGTCTTGTTGCAAAACGTGGATGACCTTATGGATGGCCATTGTTTCTTGTTTTTGATGTTGGTGTTCAGCTGTTGACATGGTTTTTTTAACATTTATATACGTATCAAAAATAGATTGTTTCAAATATACATTTTTGTGATGTTTGAGACTTTTCAAGAGTTAACTAATAATTCTGCACCTTAGACCTTCCTAAAGGAAGGATGTTTCATTTGTATCTTGTCAATTGCATCAATATATATACCATATGAAAATTACATCACTTCACTTATATAGAAAAGTATGAAATATTGTTGTATAATCCAAATTCACAATGAAAATGACAAATACAAAGCATATATGTTGGCTGATTAATTCCCGTATTTATGAGCATGTAATATTTTATATAGTTTAGGCTTTATATCTAGGAGCATTCAATATTTGGATATATAAGGATATTTTGGTAATTTGGCCATACAAGGGCATTTTGGTAATTTAACCGTATATGGGAAGGGCATTTGGTAATACCCATACAAGGGGTTATTAGGGGATATTTTAGGAGTTTGACTACATTGGGGCATTGTGGTTAATTTCACCATGTGAGGGCATTTTTGATAATTTGGGCACAAGGATGGTTCTATTTTCTCCTATACCTATGCCTCCGACCTAATATTTTAGACAATTTAAGCTCTTATCTAAGAGCATTTTGGTGTATTTAGATATTTGGATATTTATTTACTTTATATTTGAGTCCAAAAGTATTTCTCATGCTTTATCTGTAATTTTTTAGAAAATATCTGGCTACATTAATAGACCTAAATTTATCACTTCCTTCAAGATTTGAGCAACATTTGCTTTCTTTTGGTTTTCACTTTATGTACATATGTATTTGTTGACATATATGCATTCAATCTCAATACTTGACTCTATGCATGTGAGTATTGGTGAAAAATAGATATACATTTGATTTTCGCATGTTATCAAATATATTCGTAAACATATGAATTTGATTTCATTTTGTATATGTTTTCATTTATTTGTTATCACATGCATTTAATTCTATTTTGTGTTGTTTTCATGTCACATTTATATTTCTCTCTTCCTTTTTTATGTTATATTATTTCTTCTTTACCTCATTTTTATTTTTCCTTGTTATCTATTGATTGTTCCATTCTACTTAAAAACTAGTCATTATATCAAAATGGATCAGTGGTATAGAAAATGGGTTACCAATCTGAGCAAAAATTGAGTCTTTTAAGGGGGAAAAAATGTTTCATTAACTTAACCTCAACATAATTACACAATATATATATATATACAATGAGGAGTGGACCTTATGGGCCAAGCTATATTCTAATACTCCCCCTCAAGTTGGAGCTTTTATATCTAAACGCCTTAGCTTGTTACATAGATCACTGAACAAACTAAATTTCAATGCCTTGATAAAGATGTTAGCAATCTCCTCAAAAGATCTAGTGTAGGGTAAGAAAATGATCCCATTCTCAACTTGCTTTTGAACATAATAGCAATCAATCTCAATGTGCTTTGTATTCTCACATAAGGACTCATTGTTAGCTATGTAAATGACAATTTGATTGTCATAATACATATGCATAGGCTATGGAATATTTATTCACCATTTTAATAATAAATTTTTGATCCACATCATTTCACTAGTAGTTTAAGACAGATCTATGTTCTACTTTAACATTAGATTTAGAGATGACATTCTACTTCTTGCTTTGCCAAAGTTACCAAATTTCCTTCTAACATATGTGCAATAGCCAGAAGTGGACTTTCTATGACTATTGC
>JAMKPZ010003050.1:0-25047 GCA_024699675.1 Amphibolis antarctica
AATACTTTATAAAAGACTTATAATAAAAAAATTCACTAATTTTTTCAATAATTATAATTTAAAAATTATTTCACAAATTTTTTTGCCGTACACAGCCTAAGAATGAGTTGAATTCTCGGAGGAGCGTTCTTTGAATATGACTAAACCAAAAGAAAACAATCGGATTTATTTGTAATTTTGTAACAACATTAAATAATTTGGCAGCGACACTTTGATTTTTTTATTCTCGTAAATACGTACTGATGATGGCGAAATTAATAGTGAATATTTTGTTATCAGATGTCTATATATGTACGGTAAAGTATTAATTTTTGATCTAAATGACTTGAATTTCAGTACTTTTTGCTAAATTTTAACCACTGATTTTTAAGTAGAAATATAGTATAATTCATATCATCATGAAAATTTAGTACATGCTTGATTATAACATAGATTAATTAATTATGTGATTGTTTTTAATTCTAAAAATGAAATATTAATAAAAAGTGTGTGATGATTTGAAGACTTTTGAATGATCTCCGTAGAAATAAATGTTAACGCGTGATTTCTAAAATCATTAAAATTTTGATTTTCACGTTTTCAGAAAGTTATCGGCAAATCCCAAATCACCACTTAAAATACACAGAAAATTAAGTATATGTTGTGGGCATTTTTTTAATATGTAAATTTTATCATTCACTTGAAATTTACTTATGTATTTACGAGAGACGTATAATAATAAAACTGTGATGCTTATAATAGCTCCTACTCATATAAAATACAAGAAAACTAATTTTTTAGTGATATCATTAGAGTTTTTTTAATGATGTTTGATTTTAAATTATTTTTTCATATATATATATATATAGTAGAGAGAGATCAAAAAAAATTCAAATGACAATAAAAGAGGAATTAAGGAAACGATGGTGCGTTACAAAAATCTTAATAGGAATATTTATAATTTTTTTGTTTAATAAAAGTGAAAGGAAATACGTTATGATTAAGGTCATCGAACATATTATGTGAGTACGAGTTTAGAAATACTAACTAGACGATAGAGTTACAGTATACACGAGGAAAGAGACCAATGTTATACTAATTAGATAAGTTATTAAAAAATTTAGATGATTCGTATTAATTTTGACAATTAAATTAAGATATTATTAGAAAAGTAACTATTATTAGATGATATCACTGGAGAATATTTTTCTAAAATATAATATAATTTCTATAAAATCAATTATGTAAATGACATTTAACTATTATTTTAATCGAAAGTTGTGTTTTACATCATATTTGTACGTAATAAATCAATTAAATAAGGTGTATATTAAATTACGAGATATAAATTTTTATATAAAAATTTATATAATAATAATATATAAAAATTTGAAAAAAAACTTTCTTAAATAAATTTTTTTTTTTTAAACGAGATTTAGCCGAAAATTTTATTACAAAGAGTATAACAAATAATATAATAAAAAAATTCACGAAAATGAAAAAATAGGAATTTTTTTAAATCTCGAATTAACATAAATAATATAAATTTTAAATTTACGTGGTTTATTAATTTTATGATTATCGTGCAAAATCAAATTTTAAGTTTAAAAACAATTTAAATATCAGAATCATGACCAAACAGACGTTAGAATCACGTACAACTTGTGGTTCGGAAGGGAAAGAAAAATGTCTGCGCCATTTTTGTTTTTTCTGCATCCAGCAGCTCCCTCTTCCTCTCTGGCTGATCCTTTCTCTCACCTTCTCATGCTTTCTCTGTCTTTTGTAAGAGCTACCAGTGGCGTGGATTGAGGACACAGTGGATGGCGGAGATGGCTGACGGCGAGTTCTGGGTGCCGTCGAAGTGCACGGTGGTGGAAGAGCGGGACGCGGAAGAGGAGGAGAAGAAGAACCACCAGATGAGGAGTGATGGAGTGCATTTTCCAAGCGAGTTTCCTTACGCCTACGAGTGGAACCAAGGCTCTCCCGTGGAGTCCGTGGCCGAGATAGAGAGCGGTGGTGATGAAGAACAACGACAACATGTCGTCGATCTAAGCCGCCGGACGGATCGGACTTCGTTGTGCTCTGCTTTCGACCCTTGCAATCAAAAGGTCCGTCCTTTTTTTGTTTGTTTTCTGTTTTTTGCTTTTCCCTCAATCTAAATGATCAAATCCATGCTTTTACTGGTTGGTAAATAGAGGAGGGGGCTTTGATGTTGTCGGTTTTGGACAGGTGAGTATGGTCGGTTTGCTACATTCGATTCGCGCGATGAGAAGAATGTCGATTTTGAGCCAAGGGGGATACGATGGGCCATCTCAGTTCACAGCTCTGCTTTCTTCACTGGAGCTCCAGAGTAACAATGAATGGGGTCTTCTCTACGACGCAGCTGGACAGATTGTTAGACTAAAACGCCTGGAGGAGACAGGTGAAAATGGGAGTTCCTCTGTTCGCGGACTGTTGGGTCCTCCAAAACGAACCCCCACCGCCGCCGACGCCTCCACCGCTGGGTATCACTCCCACCCGGTGATTACCCAACACCAGTTGCAGGTCACTGATGTAAGAATCATGAGTTGCAGTTCCCTTACCATGGCGTTGATTTCAATTTCATTCCCATTTATCACTAGTGTTTTATCCCCCTTTTTAGTTTAAGCAGTTGAAACAGAGGCAGCAGTGTTCAATAGGTCGGGGAAGGCAGGTAAATGGAAGAAGAGGGCGTGGATTTGGGCAAGGGAGAGCCACTGATTGGCCATGGTCATCGCCTCAGCAGCAGTTCCAGATGGGTTCTGGTATGACGGCTGTTTTTCTTGGGGGTGGGGCAAAGGAGTCCGGAACAGGAGTGTTCTTGCCTAGGAGTGCTGGTGGTGGCCCCTCTGAGATGCAAAGAAAACCAGGTGTGCCATGATTCCCATGGTTCACAGCCGTGCAGCTCTCGTCCCTCCAGAGCTCTTTGATCTGGTGTTCTGGCTCTATAGGGTTGACGTTTGGTTTTGTTCTTGTCTTTGATGCAGCATGCTCTACTGTTCTGCTTCCCGCAAGAGTTGTGCAAGCCCTCAATCTAGACCTGGATGAAATTGGTGCACATCTCACCCATCTGGATCGTGGTGAGTTATTGGTCAACATCTCATTTTTTTTTCTCTTGTACGAATTTGATCCCTTCCATCACTTGGATTTCTGCTCTGTTTGTTACATGTGATTTGAGCTTTTGCTAGGATTCTGGTGTCACAAATAGACTTATGAACTCACTTTGTTGTTGGGTTTATGTTGTTAGATGATATCAGAGCTAGAAGCGCAGCAATGATCCTGCAAAATAAGAGACAGCAAAGACAACAGATTCTTAGATCACAGCAAGCTATTCTTAGATTCAATTCAGAGAGTTGGGTTCCACATGATTGGACATACTGACCTTTTCTACCGTGATAATCCCTCCATGTTGTTGAAGCTGCAAGTACCAAGTATAGCATTAGTAGTCTCTGTTCTTGTTGTTGGAGCAAAGTGGAAGGAAGGGGGAAAAAACAGTTGATGATGAACAGGAAGAAATGGCAGTGGGTGTGTAGTTTTTAGCATAAGAATCAGATGTATGTCGATATCGTCAACAAAAAATAATCAGATGTATGTTGATTTTTGAACGGTAAATAATGGTGCATGTAAAGAATGACAGGTTTCATTCTCTGGAATAAAAATGTAAAATTTAAATGAGAAGCTGGCCGGTGTCTTGTTATCCTGCTCTTGTGTGAAGTATCCATCCAAATGCATGCGTTTTTTGTTGATTTTCAACCATTGATTTTTAGTCGAAAATATGATAAGGAATATAACTCAAATTAACGTAAAATTTTTAATATATAGTAGAATGTAACATAGAATAACTAATTATATAATTATTTTTAATTTTTTAAAATAAAATATTAATACAAGGATGCACCATGGGACACGTGTTGGTATCATCTAGATTTGAGCATCCAAAATTTACGTTTGATAATGAATTGTTTTAACTTTAATAACTTTAAAAAGTTAAAGTTGAATGTAGTAAAGTAAATTAACTGAAGTTGCATAATAAATTGTAAGATAAAAATTTGTATATAAAAATTTATATAATGATGATAATATAATTCCATGGTAATGGTCTTTTTACCGGATAAAATCTAAGTCACTTAAAACAAATTTTCCCCCGTAGGTGCTTACATTTTCTAAATATTTTATTTCAAAAATATAAAAATTGTAAATATGGTTGATATATGGTATAATCTACTATATATTACAATTGAAACTTAATTTGAGTTTTATTCTTTGACATTTTTGAATTTAAAAAGCAATGGTTAAAATATAGTGGAAATGAACACAATTTAATAATTTTTTATCAAGTACAATATTATGATATTTAAATAAAAAATTAACATATATTTATATTTATCCAACAATATATATAAGAAGCTGAATTTTAGAATTGAATGAAAATGAATAAAAAAGAATTCATTTCTTGATAAGAAATAAATTGAGTGAAAATAAATTTAGTGTAAAAATATTTATATACTTATTAAAATTAAATATAATTGAAAATATGATTTATCAAGATTTGAAGACATGTAATCACAAAAGATGATTTGTTACGTGAGATAACAAATATGATTAATTTTCCTTTAATTTACAAGAAAAGGTGAGAATTTAATTTTTAATTTTTTTTATACTCATAAAAATTAAAAATTAAATTCTTAACATCTCGATACAAATACCTTTCTCATGGACAATGTTATTTTCCATTAAAAAAAATCAACCGACCCATTTGCTTATATTCGAATGGGTCGGATGGACCGACGACGTCCTCCAAGTCGGGTTCAGGCTTCTCGAATCGGACCCGTTTGTTTAACAGTCCATTTTTTAAGCGGATTTGTGAAAATGGGTCGGGTGAGACCCGATTGCATTCGATACCTCTCGGGATAATATTCAATAAATTTTGCGCTGATGGCTTCCTTCCCGGCTTGCCTGTGGTCACTGGCCGACAGTCAACTGTCGGGAGCCTGCCAAATTAGGGCTAGTAATTCACCCTCTTCTCGTCGGCGGAGCATCAAATATGGCAGTCGACAATGAGGAAGATGAGCATTTCGCACCCACGAGGAAGAAGCAAGCTGCCAAGGACGAGGGTGAGAAGGAGAAAAGGTAGGGTAGCAATACGGCATTCTCTTCTCACTTGTTTATCTGTTGTATCTGAGTCCTTTTTTTTTTACTTAAGATATCGATCTGAAGTTAGATTATTTGTTGGAAAGATGTGTGGCTGCAAATGGACCAACGTAAAGGTTACAGAATTATGTGCTCTGAAGCAAAAAAAGAAGAAGCAATCAATTGTTGGAATTTGGAGTCTAAATGAGATTTTCGTTACTCAGTCGTTTTTATATTTGGATTTTCAGTCATTAAAATATGATTTAAGTGGAGCTCTTAAATATGCATGGGTATACGATTTTTAAATGTTGTTTTAGTCTGGTCTGATAACGTGTGCTCAATTTGCATTAGTTGTTGTGATTTGCTTTATGTTGTTGCTACTTAGGAAAAAGAAGATCACGCCTGGAAGTCTGATGAAGGCTATCTTGAGGCCAGGGGAAGACACTGCAAATCCCAAAGATGGCGATCAGGTTCTCATTTTCAGTGTTCTAAGTGTTGGTTTCTTAAGATTGCAACCTTCAGAATTATTGACTTGATAATGAACTTTGAGAACATTTCTTTGTAAAATTCGTACGTGGTTCATTTGCAAATTTGTGAATCCTATTTAACCATTCAGCTATCAATAACCTTCCATATTGAAAACACTTGAATGATTATGACAAAAGTTTTTCATCATATCATCGTGTAAAAAATGACGACATATTCCTCATCTGGGTTCCAGATATGGTTCAACTTCTTTATTTGGGCATGTCTATAAGGATGGTAACTTAAGCTTTCTTTTCATCGAACTTCCTACTTACCGAAGCCATCAGGTGATATTCATGAACACTCTTTAATTTTTTTTATCTGAAGGTTATAATTCACTGTGCTGTAAGAACACTTGATGGAGTTATCGTCGAGTCTACAAGATCAGAACATGGAGGTATTTTTTTCATAATAGTCAATGAACCCAATACGACATTTTCTTTTTTGCAAGTACAAATCTCAGGTTGTGGTATATCTTTCAAGAATGAAATTTAGAATCTCCATTTTGTTTTCATGCGATCATCATTTTATTCATGAAAAATCATGAAAAATCAACACAAAAATGTTATTCTCCTTAACTGGGGATCCAAGTATTTGTTGTCTATATCTAAAGAGAAAAATTATGTCAGTATTCAATTGTATCATTCATACAGTAAAAGCTTTCTGTGTTTTTCTTCCTGTTGCATTTTCAGCCAGTAATCTGAAGCTGTATTGTCTGGAATGGTCTTACTTGAAAATTAGATATCTAACTATGAAATCTTTGGATATCTAATCAATAATTTGCACGTCACATTATTATGCGTGGTACCCTGCCTTTTCTTGAAAAATCCCTGCTTTTTTACAACTTTATGTATGGTATTATTTTCTGTCTAAAAATAGAGCCCTCTTTACTAATGGAAGATCATTCCTTCTGCTCCTGCAATAGTGAGACCTTATGGCACTTCTTCTTCAAATGTGAGGCTGTAGGAAATTGTGGATCTCCTTGGTAAATTTTGATAGACAATTCAATAGATCTATTGATGATTTCTTGGAAGTTTGATCTAAACTAGAAAGTTGGTAGGAAGAAGGTGATGATATATAGATATTACCACATGCTTTTTGGTGCTTGCTGTCTCATAGAATAGTTTGCCATTTTGTTCTTATTGCTTCCAAACTTTTGCTTCATAATTATTAGTTGTTCCTTTGTTTTTGTAGAATGTTGCTTGTGCCTTTATCACAATAATATCACAAAAATTTTAGGTTGTTTCCATGTTTTATTTTTCATCTATATTTTTGTTATGAAGTCAAGTTCAATTACTTTTTACCAAGGGTTGATACATTATTTGCTTATTAGATATTAGGATTAGATATTAAGAGATCTTAACAATGCATGTGGTGTTACAGGCAAGGGTACTCCTATTAGGTACGTACTAGGAAAGAGCAAAATGTTGCTTGGCTTGACTGAAGGCATTCCCACGATGATGAAAGCTGAAGTAGCCATGGTATAATTTCTTTACTTGCACCTCGTTTAATATTTACTTGATTTTGAATTTTTCTTGGGTATTTGAGTTCCATAAGGTATCAATATCCCATACATGTATCGTCTCCTTGATTCAGAATTATAAAATAATGACTCTTGATTGAGTTATTTTTGACTTTTTTTAATAATCTGGAAAGCTAAAAATAGTTTCTCTGGTAGATGGGTTTATCTTAAGTATACTTTCTATGTATACTAATAATTAGTTAATCACTCATCACAAACAACAAAAATCCCTTGCATGATATTCAAAGAAGTAATTGTGCTGATATATATCAATTAAATGACATTGACGCCTTTCAAATGATATAGAGTTCCTTACCATGGTAAACATGGGAAGAATGGCTGTGATCCTTTGGAAAAAAGACCATCATTCTTCAAATTCTTTCTTCTTTTTGATGACCAATCATTTTTTTCATTCCAAGCATTCATGTCAGTGCTCCTTTTGTTACGTCTATTTTGCAAGCATTTACATAAACAAATTTTCAGAGTTTTGTTGATTTGTCAGTGTACACACCATTATATGCTTCTTGCATGTTGTCATTTTTTTCATAAAATTTAGAGAAAGTATAAATTGATTCTAGACTGGAACATATTTTCCACACACACAACAACATATTCTCGAAGTCAATGCTTTGCAGCCTTGGTAATTCTAAGGCAATTACTTCAGAATTCAGTTATCCCATCACATCTACTGATACAGAGACTTAATGCATCCCTAGATCTGTTGAACTGAAAAATTTACATATTTGGCAGTTACTAAATTCTTCATATTCGACACTAATTTTTGGTAATTAAGCATAAAATTATGTTGATATTTCTATCATGGTTCCTTAACTGGTCTACATCTAGGTGACTAGTTCTAGATTATTGATTAATTGTGAAGTAACAACTTGTTCTACATATGCAAAATAATAAGGGACTCCAGATTGCCATTTTTCATGAATGCCTAACTTTTCTCTTTTCAGTTCAAGATGAAATCGGAGATACATTATGGTGAGATTGATTGCCCATTGACAGCTCCAAAGGATTTTCCTGTAGAGGATGAAGTACATTTTGAGATTGAGATGATAGATTTTTTTCAAGTCAGGGTAAGCAAGATTTGTTCATAAATTTTTGTCTTTCCATTGGCATGGTTCAAATGAGTAATAAAGGTTTTTTCTTGTGAAAATTACATGACAATAAAACATAAGCCACACCCAAGTGCAACCATATGAAGATATGAAATTAGTCTTTCCAATCTCATGGCTTTTGTTATTTTGGCACTGATTTTATATCAAAATTGCTTCATGCTTCCTTTTTATTTTCACAAATTTAGTTTTGTAACAGTGGGTTTTGTTTACTTTTCATGTGTTTACGTTGGAATGTAAGAAATAGGTAGAAGTAGAATGATATTCATAAGTAAACATAATGCTTTTATATATAGAGACTAAATAAAGATGTAAAACAACTTTAACCAATGTGAGACTAAACCTACAATACCCATATAACCCTAGTACATAATTTATTCTCACACTCCTCTTCAAGTTGGAGGATTCAACTTGCAATAGACTCAATAATACAATATATTCAATAATAACTCAACAAACATAACAGAAGATAACAAATACATAGAGAAATATTTAAAAAATGAACTGTAGTCGAAATAGCAATAACATGAATTAATTTGAGAACCATATCCTAAACAACAGTATATTGATCATTTGATGCAATTGGAGATAGAAAACTAATTGCTATAGCAGAAGCTGCAATAAATGGCAGTAATCTAAGAACTATATCTTAGAAACTAATAGATTAACCTTTAGATAAAATGTGGTATAAAACAAATGTACAAATGTAATCTATCTGTAGAAAGCAGGTAGTGAAATCTACCCTTAACACTTTTTTGTATTCTTTTCCTATTTTTTGACATCCATCATTTTTTAAACGTATTTTTTACTTTCACTTTTTTCTTCTCGCCCCCTCCCTCTCCTTTTTCTCCTTTTTTTTGCTCTTTCTCTCCCTTTCCTCTCTTTGTTTTTCTTTTTTTCTTTTCTCCTTTATTTCCTTTTCTTTGTTTTTATTTTCTTTTCCTTGTCTTCTCTTTCTTCCCCTTTGTCTTCTTTTTTTTGTTTTTTCTAGACACACAACACTCATGAATAGAAGAAAAAAGGGGTTTCATCATAATACGAAGAAGATTTCTGCTCTATCATCTTGTTTCCATTCTTCAGTGACCACCTTCTCTAGAATGCTAGACCTCCTTGCCTTCTTGTATGGTGCCTTCAAGCAGCAGTAGTGATGTGGCTTTCAAGCTCCACCCTCTTGTCATTGTCAACATCTTTGATCACCACACCAGGATCAAGTTGCAGGCTTGACAACATCTATCATGAGGAATTAGTAGATCAAAGAATTGAAGCTGAAGTGGGAGGAATTCTCCTTGAAATGGTTTTCCAAATTAGGGTTTTGAGAGGGATTTCTGAAGAGGTTGGCAACAATGGTAGGTTAGGGTTTAGGAAGAACGCTGTTGGACCTATGGAGGAAGGGTTGGTGGCAGTGGTAGTTTGGGGATGTTCTTGAGCTGCTAGATTTGGTGAATGATCCTTTCACTGGCAGCGGGGAAAAAAAAAACTGGTGGGAGGGGGTGGTGACAACTTGGATAGGGGCCAATGATAGTGGTGGTTGTGGAAAAATTTGGGTGGAGGCCTAGATAGGGTTGGTAGTTGTGGTGTGGCTGGTAGGGTGGTGGTGGACAGGATTTCCCTCCTTTCTACTTAGATTTTGCACACTTATAAACTCTCAAACTATAAGATTTGGTACCATATTAGAACATAAAAAGTGGATAAAAGTAGAATGACATTCATAAACAAACATAAGGTCTTTATATATGGAGACTACATAAAAGATACAAAGCAGATTTAACCAATGTGGGACTAAACTCACAATACTCAGATGACCCTAAGACATTATTTATTTTCACAATTTAAGTATCCAAATCTATCTTAAGTTGCATAATGTCAAAAGCTACTCTTCTATTGTAATTTATAAATTGCAAAAAAACATTTGAACTAGTACTCAACCGAAAATCCTATGTAGTATGTGGTGCATAATTTTGTATTTTTAAATTGAAAATCTTAATGTAGCTGATAACTTCCTTGTAGTTGTCAATTGGCATTTATATTTAAAAAATCATTGCATCTTTTAATTGCCAGGTAATCAGTGAGGATTTGGGGGTGGTAAAGAAGGTATGATAATTATACTGTTTTATCCTTTAGGCTGCTGAGCAGGCCAAAATCATTTCAATTACTGGCATTGTTTGGACTTTGAAAAATTCATTTTCCAATTATTTTGCAGGTGATGACTGAAGGTCAAGGGTGGGAAACCCCAAGGGAACCTTATGAAGTGAAAGCCCGGTAAATGTCATACCTTTGTGCCATATTATAATTGGGTTGATTTCTGATCTTGTAGTAATAAACTAGTAGTATAGATGTAAAGAAAACTGAGCCGTTTTTCATGTTCTCTATATTTAGTTTGTAGTTATGTTGTGATTTGTATACCATGTATGCATTCATAATGTTAGGTTTATTCCTGTCAAAATTTGGCATCTCTTTCTTTTCTTGAGAATTCTGTTAACAATCTGGTACTCAAAAGGTTGTTAGTATTGATTGCATGCACATATGCTATGTTATTTTGAATGTTAAAATTTGGATACACTCAAAGCATAAATTAAATTGGAATAATCCATTTCCAAGATTGTAGCTTATAAGACATGGAAATGCATGCTTTATATTGGCTATGGTCGTTTTTAGGTTGCATAATAAGAATGATACCATTGATATGCCAGAATTATTCCATTAAGTATGACAGCATTTCCCATTGCACTGATAGGCCAAACTTGCCATCTCTCGTATTCTTTCCTTTTAAAAGAAAGCCCAATAACCATAAAGATGCACCAAACTATCGAGTTAACCCAATAGTTGCACCAAACTATCACGTTTAGATTCCAAGCATGCACCATATTCTGATGGAAATTGGTGATGATCTAAAGATGTGTCTGTGACTACGTACTCATTTCAATGGAATTTTCATAGGAGCTTTAGTTCTTTCATGTTTATTTGTGACGTTGATTGTGGTATGGGTTGAAACCTATGAATTCAACTTGTCACCTCATTTAATAAACAGGTTAAGATTGAAATTAAATGAAATTAGGCCACAAATGCAATATTGCAACCCATTTAATTAATTTATTACATAGGTTGAATTCGGTTTTAGCACATGTAACTCATTTTTTAACTTGCTAACTCGTATAATAAATTTCTCTATATTCAATATACACATAATGTCAAACTATTGTTATTTGATTTTGTTTTAAATAGTTATTCATGAGATTTTTGTAGCATGCAGCACATAGAACAAATTATATAGATTAAATAGATTGAAAATAAGTTAGCTTTCATGGGAAAACACATAAATACTAGAGCTTTGGATTTCCCAAGAAGTTGCTAGTTGCTACAACGGAAAATTGGTTTTCCATATATTTCTTGCTATTTCCTAGTGATTTTTTTTTATTTTTTTTATTTACATACACCCCACTATATTATTCATTAGGTCGGGGCCCTCTGTAAAAATTAAGTTGATTACAAAGTTTGAAGAAATAAAATAGAAAGCACAAATCACAAGTGAGGAAAACAACAACAAAAAAGATTTTGATCCAACAGATTGGCCCAATAGATGGCCCAACAGAAAGAGACCATCAAATCCATGTGAGTATCTACCTGGCTGCCATGTCATATTCACCACGTCATTGCCCACATCATCTAGGAGTTCAAGTACCACGTCATTGACCAATCAAACTTTGACACGTGTCATCCACATGTCACCCTCTAAGCGTCTTCCACATGGCCATGACCTGTAATGTTTACAATTCCCTTCCTAGAGCAGCATCCAGAGAGTAATACAAAATCTTCCAGGACTTCATAAAATCATCCTGTAAATTAAAAAACAAGCACCAAAGCATCTCTTCCAAGAAGATATCAACAAAATTAATTCTGTAGTTGCACTGACCTACTGGAGGTTCATTAAGACTAATGAACCTCCCAAAATCTGTAAGCTTTTACAACTCCATATAGTAAAGCTGAAGTCTTTAATTTCCTCGAGATTCAATAAGATAGTTTTTAATCTTCTCTGCAAGTTTATAAAGTCGACTATAATCCCAAATATTGGTTTTCAGTTTAGCAATAACACATAACAGTTGAAGAACCATTTGGAATCCAATATGGAATACTACCATTCCAACTAATAACATGCTTGAAATTATTCCAAGTATGCACCAAATCAGACCAAAAAGTGGAACAGTCCTCCTCAGTGGCTATCTGAATTGAACCATAAATAGCCTGAAATCCTTCAGACAGTATGGTACCACCATATAAAATTCTCCATACTAGTTTCATACGAAGGGCAGACATGAAATCATGAACATTACGAATTCCAAGTCCCCCTTCATCAATAGGAGAAAAGACAATTTTCCTATTGATCTAGTGAATCGAAGATCTGTCATCATTAGCCCAAAGAAAGGAAGTACATATTTTGTTAATTTGATCCAAAACCCTAACTGGGAGCTTAATAGAGCTTAAAACATGTATAGGTATACTACTTAACACATGTTTTATAAGCATCATTCTTCCTCCATAGGTGAGAAATTTTTTCTTCCATCCAGCAAGCTTCATATTAATCTTGTTAATGATGAAATCAAAATATTTGATTTTAGGCCTTCCTTTAAATATAGGACAGCCTAAGTACTTAAAGGGCCATTCTCCTTTATCACAACCAATAGTATTTTTAATGAGATCAATTCTGTTTGCAGAACTCCTCTTAGAGACTAAGAAAAGACTTTTGGTGTAATTAATTTTCTGCCCTGTGGCCTCTTGATATGCAGCAAGAATATTAGTAACCATCTGCAACACTTGCTTTCTGCCATTGAGAAACAATATTGTGTCATCTGCATACAACAAGTGGGAGATAATCCAATGTCTGCTATGAGCTTTAAAAGGAACATAATCTGCTTTCCTATGTAAAGCAAAGAATTGTCTATATAGAATTTCTTCCACCAAAATAAACAAACTAGGTGAGAGGATCACCTTGTCTCACTCCCCTAGTAGGTGTAAAAATATTTCCAGAGGCTCCACAAATAAAAACAGAGGTCGGATTACTTTCAATGCACTGTTTGATCATATTGACAAAAAACCTACTAAATCCAAACTTATAAAGCACCAAATAAATGCTGTCCCACTCTAGATAATCAAAAGCCTTCTTCATATCTAAGTTTACCAGAACATTACCACCTCTGTGACCACTATCCAAATGCTGAATGAGTTCTTGAGTGAGAGAAATATTGTCAAATATACTTCTGTCCTTGACAAAAGCACCTTGAGTATTAGAAATAAGAGAAGGCAATAAAGTATTGATCCTGTTAGCCAATATTTTAGCTAAATATTTATAAATTGTGTTGTAAAGAGAAATCGGCCTAAAATCTCTGAATGAATTGGGAGTATTTTTCTTAGGAACAAGAGTGATGAAAGTAGCTTTCCAGGCTCAATTTAAATTCCCACCTTGAAAGAAACTTTTAATAGCTTTATTGATATCATGTTGTACTGTAGTCCAGCAATTCTGAAAAAAGTCTGCACTGAAACCATGTGGGCCAGGGGCTTTGTTTTTCACAAGAGAAAACGTTGCATTCTTTATTTCTTCATCTGTGGGCATATCACAAAGATATTGATTATCACTTTTTGAAACTATCTCAGGTATAATATCAATACTGCCATTATAACAATTATGATGTTTTGAGGATAGAAAATATTCCAATCCTTTGTCTTTCAGCTTCTCCTCAAAATTATTAAACTCAGCAGTATGCAACAAATGCTCAAAATGATTTGAGACCTTTCTAGTCTTAACTAGGTGATGAAAATATTTAGTATTTCTACCTCTAGCAGCCAACCATTTAACCCTAGCTTGTTGTGAGAAAAACATATATTTTTTCTTCTCATTAATCATAAAAGAATCTTTGAGACGATCCAACTGAGTAACCAATTCTAATCGATTTTGACTGTAAACCTTCTGCTCCATATCAGTAATCTGAGTTATTAGCTTCTTGTCCTCTTCAAAAATATTGCCAAACACTTTTTTATTCCAAGATTTTAACATAACTTTGAGAAATTTAAGTTTGATACTGACATTAAAAATAGGATCTTTATGAGAAGCACTCTCCCAAGCCTGTCTAACAAACTCTTGAAAATCCTGATGAGTAGTCCACATAAGTTGAAATCTGAATGGGAAAGGTCCCCAACTAGGTGTGACCTTTTGCCTTGTTACTATCATAGGAGAGTGATCAGAATAAATTTTATTCTCATATACCACCTGTATGCCACAAACATTAAGAAACTACATATTAATCAAAACTCTATCCAATCTAGCATACTTCCTGGAATTTCCTTTTCGATTGTTACACCAAGAAAGATGTTCTCCAATATGCTACGGTTCCACAAGCTGGGCTGAGTTGATAAAATCATTAAAATCTTTTATACTGTACCAATAAGTACTAGTAGTATTGAAAGCTTCAGTACTATTGTGAATAACATTAAAATCACATCCTAATATCCAAGGATCAGATTGAACAGAATTCAAAAGATAACTCCATAAAGAAGCCCTGGGAGCACAATTACAAGAAGCATAAATTCCAGTTATGTAGTAACAAAGACCATTTGACAGCGAAATGTAACAAGTTGCAGCCTGCTGAAAAGTGCTGAACAGTTTACACTCAATTTCACCAGACCAAAAAATTCCAATTTTGTCATTAACCAGACTACAATCAAAACCACCTAATTTTCTGGCAATAACCTTACTCCTGTACTCATCCATGAAATGTTCAAAAACAAAAATGATTTTTACTTTATGAGTGGTAACAAGATATTTAAGATGATTTTGAGTCTGAGCATTAACCAAACCTCTACAGTTCCAGAAAATAGTATCCATCATAAGATTAATTTTTGTGTAAATTTACCAAGCTTCCTAGCTCGGAGTTTGTGCTGAATAAATTCCTGCTTTATTTTTTGTTTTAATGAAGGATCATCCGGAGCTAAAGAAACAAGATCTGTTGGTATTACATCTTCATCACTAATATCAATATTTATCTGAGCCATCACTTCCTCCTCTTTCTCCTGCCCATCTGGATCTAGAACATCTATAGGAACTGTATCATCATTTTCCACATTATCATTTCTTTCAGGATCTGAAGTGTGTGCTTCATCATGCACATTCTTATCCAGAGACGAATTTTTTCCCACTGTAGTTTTTCCTTTCTTTTTGCTCTTCTTCTTTCCACGATTTTTCTTTGAAAAATTAACTGTTTCATCCTTACTAATTACAACTGGGCTCAGACCATATTCATCTAAACTGAAATGAATGTCTTCATTTAATAGCATAATATTCGCATGAATATTATCATCCTGTTCCCATGGATGAGGAGATTCGTCTGCCAATTGTGTAGCCTTATCTTCTTCATTTTGATCTGCATCCGAATTATCTTCTGAATCTGTACTCTCAGCATTAAAGATTGATTTTCCAAGTTATTTGAAACTTTTTGTGTTGCTGGATCAACAGCCTCTTCCTCTATCTCAGTTTCTTTTTCTGCCTTTACATTTGTGATAGAGTTCTCATGATTATCTCTGTGAACAGAGATTCTATTGTTGTGAATCTGCTCGATAATATTTTTCTCAATGTTTTCCATCCTGTTCTGCTCCTTGTCTGCATTATTTGAACCTTCCTTTCTGTTAACTACCCGCCATTCATTATTATTTTTTCCTTTATTAGAATGCGGCTGAGGATCTTTATGATGCAATTTTCAACAGTTATCCTCATTATGTCCAACAAGACTGCTGTGTGAGCAATATTTAGGGAAATTAGGATATTCAATCGGCTGGTTGAAATTTTCAGTCCCATTACCAATATTAATGCATGATGGAGGGACTTTTGAGATATCCATTTCCACACAAACAGCTATGACTCCAGGCCTTTTAAAATGCAACACATTGTTGTGAACACAAAGGAGTTTTCCTAGAGGTGCCACCAAAGATTTCAGTACACTAGGATTTTGCAAGTGTGCCCTAAGTTTGGGAAAATACACCCACACAGGGGCCCAAGATGACTCAAAGCCTGGGCTAAATGACAGACTCCATCTTGACACCATCATTCTTCTGCCTTTGATAAGCCATCTGTCTTTTGCTAAAACTTTAACATAGTCTTCACCATGGGAAAATCTAATCAGCACATAATTATTATCTATGGCAGAAGGAATAAACTTTCCAATAAGAGGGATCAATTTTAAAATTGAATCATATATTTCTTTCAGCTCAGGTCTGCGGCCAAAAAAACTGCCCACTATCGTCCACCAAAACGGAGAAGAAAGAAACTGCACCTCTTCTGCCGAGAACATAACTCTTGGAATCCCATTAATTGTTGAAAACGATCTTACAGGAACTTCGGGGTGAGCCGGAGGAGGCATTGAGTCACCAAATAATGAGGTGAAAGACCATCTAAAAGGTGGGGGTGATTTTAGCGGGTTAGGGTTATGATATTTTGGTGGAGATCCAAGATCAATCCCCTTACGTGCACCTTGATCACCATTAGATCCTTGGGGCAAATGATTTGCACCTTGTGATGCAGGAACGCCTCCCACCATTCCAACACCCTTCTTCATCAGATTTCCACCAGGATCTTTGTGAGGAAGATTGGGAAAGTCTTCCTGAGCAGCAACAAAGCCATCTGTGGCCGATTTCTCTAGATTCAAACAGATCTGAGTCTTGGCTGCACCGTTCAAAGTGCAGGATGCTTCTATCCCGATTTCCCGAGTGGCCGACCAGCTTGAGGCACTAAATCAGGTGTTCCACAAGCAGCTGGGCAAGATCTGCAAATCCCGAAGAGAGAGAAAGCTCGAGCACCAAGATCGCTCGATTTCTTGAGACCAAGCGAACAAAGTGATAAAAAACCCGATAGACAAGAGATTTGAATTCACGACTATAGAAGAATGATCCTAGTGAAACTTACATTAGTGTCATCTATATAACCAAGATTGTGCATTCTTTTAAAACAAAATTTATGGGAGAATGCTTTTGTTAGAAAATCTTTAGGTATCAAAACAATAATAGAATGTTTTATTTTACACAAATTTATGCAGATTTAGTGATTGTATGAATTGCACCTTCTGATTAATTGTCTGTAATCAAACTCTAAAAGTTTCATGAATTACTGCAGTCTAGGACTAATTTATATGCCAGAAATCAATATATGTAGTTGTTTGTCTTGAACAAGTTTCTTTCTAGTCACTGTTTTTCCCACAAAGTCAACCATGCACACTCCATTATACGGACACCGAGATTCTAGAACTATTCATTCTTATTGTGTGTTTTGTTTCTCCAGGATCATTGTGACATCACATAATGGGAGACTTATCTTACAACATATGCAAGAGCCATTTTTGTTTACCATTGGGAAAGGGGAGGTTGGTTTGTGTCCCTCTCTCAAGATCAATAATGATTTCTCTACAAATCCAATTAACTTAAAAGTGATGCATGCAAATTATATAAATTTATTGAATGATCTTTCATTGCAAACCAAATCAAGTCAGGCATGTTTGGAAGTTATTTTGTAAAGTTTGTACGGTACATTAGATGTGACATGTCTAATTTTATAATTCATATCTTAGGAGTTTTCTGACATGCCTCCAAAAAATTAAATAAGAAAAAGAGGGTAAGATAGAAGCCCCTACTAAATAGTGTGTAGACTGGAAAAACAAATGATAGAGTAATGAGCTTTATTAGAATTACATTCCTATCAATTTCATTTTGAATAAATATTGCAAACCTTGTTGCTTATAAGATCTTTGGCCTTGAGAAGTGAATGACTGTCATCTTTACACCAAACAGCCAAGTTTAAATATCTGAGTTTCATATTTAACATTTATTTCTTTATGATGATGGGAAAATATTGCTTTTGTTTAGGTGCCCAAGGGACTTGAGATGGGGATTGGAACAATGGCAAAAGGAGAAAAGGCAACAATATATGTTACTAGACCCTATTTAACACAATCTCCATTTATGCTCTTAACAGAAGATGAAGAAGTGCAGTTTGAAGTGGATTTGGTTCACTTCACCCAGGTATATACTGAATGTCATTAACCACTAGTTCTAGTGTTCTACAATGTTTTACAGCAAGCATGAAATTTACCAAATATCTTCACCCCGTTGTTTCATGATTTCATCAATAACTTGTTTTTTTGCTAGCTTACAGGTCAGAGACATGCTTGGCGATGGGCGTCTCATAAAACGTCGCATGATTGATGGAAGAGGTAATAACTTCTTTGGTGATTGAATCACATGTTCAACACCAAAGGAAAGCCTGCGGAGGTTTCTCCAAAACAGATCATGTTTAACTTATGGAAGTTTATTTAGGTTTTTTTGCTAAATTTTTTTTCCTTTGTTTTTCACTATTTGATAACAACTCTCATTGAATATATAATTAGGTGAATTTCCAATGGATTGCCCTCTTCAAGATAGTTTACTTCGTGTTCATTACAAGGGAATGCTTCTTGACGAAGAAAGAACTGTATTTTATGATACTAGAGTGGATAATGAAGGTCAGCCTCTGGAGTTCAGTTCTGGAGAAGGATTGGTAATTTTTGATATATGCTCTTTTGAATTTTCTGTTGCTACCATCGTCATCAAACATATTCTAATATCTGTCATCCATTAGCAAAATAAGTATTTTAACAATGTCTTTGTAACAAGAGTTTGTTGGATGTTGAATGCATCTGTGAAGAATTATGGAAACAAAGTTATTGGATTCTTTTAGTAGGCAGCTTTAACGTGTTGTGGTTTATTTTACAAAGATATTTTACACTCCTGCAGTTTATTTTTTCTGATAATTCTTAATTGATAGGTTCCTGAGGGCCTTGAGATGTGTGTCCGTCTTATGCTTCCTGGGGAGGTAGCTCTGGTTACGTGTCCACCAGATTATGCCTACGATAAATTTACAAGGTACTTATTTAATCTCAGGTACCATTCTTGGAAAATCTATTCTACTCATTTTGTATGTTTGGTAAGTAGGCCTGATGGTGTTCCTGAAGGTGCTCACGTCCAATGGGAAATTGAATTACTTGGTTTTGAGATGCCAAAGGTAAACAACAGGTTTCTATCAGCTCCAACAATATTCACCATTGTCATGACTGCCGTTGCATTAACAATATTGCAATAAAAGTGCCACTCAAAAAAGATATTGCAAGAAAAGTTATGTAAAAGAACAATACTGCAAGAGCAGCGACGGCATGCATGGAACAAATGTGTTTGACAGAAATTGTTGCTTTTAGAAATGTTTGGGTTCATTACATTTTGACTTACTCATACGAGCAGTTTCATTTTTATGCATCATTGCAATTTTGCTGCAGGACTGGACAGGTTTGACGTTCCAAAATATCATGGATGAATCAGAAAACATAAAAAACACGGTACTTGTTTATGAGATGCATAATTTATTGATTATTGCTTAGTTGCTAGGTATTAACAATGGAAAGAAAATTTCTTGTTAATATACGCAATACATTACCGATCCAAAACTGCTAGCTCAGATTTAGTGATAAAGTATATTTTAAAATATTGTTTGTGGAGAACTTTTGTACCTTGGGATTCTGACATGCAACTATGCTCATCTTTATTGCACGATTTTTTCACATATTATATATGTCATCAACCATAGATTATTTGGTTCCTGATAATATTTTGTAATTACAAATAAATGATCTAATTGGTAAAAAAAATTCTAATAGTTTTAAATGTCTTCTAATTCTAATGGCCTATACTCTCTCTAGGGAAACAGGCTTTTCAAAGAAGGGAAGTTTGAACTTGCGAAGGCAAAATATGAGAAGGCATGCACACGACTTCCACTTTTTTCTTGGATATGGTTATTTCTCTTTGCCATCATAATACTTTCATGCTGCTGTAGTGGAATGCTTATTTTAGCATTCTTGCAAATATTTGTGGCTCTTTGGTTTTTCTGTAATTTCATATGCTTTTTGATTTTCAATGTTACCTTGTGAAGCTTTCTTTTTTAACATTTCATATTGATTAGAACTGAGATTTCCTGAGTGTTTCTTCAACATGTTTTCGTACTGACTGCTGCTTTGCAGCAATAGCGTTTTTGTGGTTCTCTTTTGCTATTCGAATTATGTTTCTTTTAACTTTGTGATAAGTTTCTTACCAGATTCTTCGTGAATATAATCATGTAAATCCCCAAGATGATGAAGAAGGAAAAATCTTCTTGAATTCCAGAGTAAGTTGTTTTCAACACACAAGTTACTAGTTTTCATATTTGGTACAATCTATAAGGTGTTTGTATTTTTGGAATTAATAAGAAATGATAGAAAATGATGAAAATGATGAAAATTTTAACTATTATTTTTTATTATTTTACATAATTTCTCACTAATTCTAAAAACACAAACACTATCTTATAGTCATTCACTGGATATTATAATATGAATATGCTTAGATCCTCTATAATGGGGTTAGCACTGATCTAGTTGTGATATTTACAGAATTCTTTGCACTTGAATGTGGCTGCGTGTCACCAGAAGATGGGTGAATATAAAAAGTCAATTGAAGCATGCAATAAGGTACATTTCTACTTTTTCGAAAAAACAGGTACGACTGTCAGCTGCTCGGTTAATGATCCAACCTGAAACCTGGGTGCTTCTATAAACGTAAGTTCTCGTGCAAATAATGTTCGTATTTCCTCCTTTTTGTGATACACAGGTCTTGGATGGGAGCCCTGCACATGTCAAGGCTGTGTACAGGCGTGGCATGTCCTACATGCTAAGAGGAGATTTCGAAGAAGCAAGAAATGACTTCAAAATGGTTAGTTCTTTTGTCCCCCTAAGTTGACAGTTATGAAAGGGCATATTGCTTGCTTTCATTATTTTTTGATTTGTTGGTTCTGTCCCATAAGATGATCTCCATCGACAAATCTTCTGAGCCTGACGCTACAGCCGCTCTTCTGAAGCTGAAGCAGAGGGAACAGGTTGGTACATATTTGAGATCACATTCCATGAATTTTAGTCAAGTTCCCAATGCTTTGTGAACGGGGGAGCACCTTTTCATACTCAGGAATCAGAGAAAAAGGCCAGGAAGCAATTCAAAGGCCTGTTTGACAAGAAGCCAGGTGAGATATCCGAGGTTGGAAGTGAGGATAAGAAGGAAGACAAGGAAGTCGACATGCAGCAGGACAAAGCTGGGGAACAGAACGACAGTAAGGTTGAGAGTGAGACGTTGGAGGAAGAGGAAGGTGGAAGGAGTGAAGGTGTTGGATTGCTCTCCAGGCTGTGGCCCGTCGGTAGAAGACTCTTCCCCTCCCTTGGTTTGCAGAGATGTAACATACTGTGAGGTGTGGTGAACCTTGCCAACTGGCTGAGACGACGACATTCATATTTCTCATGATCATCAATTGGATGTGTTGTGATGGTTTGAGGTTTCTGTGGCATGGTTTTCCAAATTATTGGATCCAGCCCAAAAGTAGTTTCTCACCTCAGACAACACGAGTTGGTATCTGGGTGATCATTTAATGTCATGAAATATGACATCAATAGCCAGCCACCCTCAAGTAAAACCGACTCACAGATAAGGTTTACTAGCAGCTTGTGCTCGTCTGACAAAAACTGAACTTTTTTATTCGGCACATTTCAGGACATCCACTTCTTGAAATCAAATCGAATCGTCGTCTTTCTTTTGCAACCTTCATGGAGGGGTGGGCCTTGGGCTTAAATCAAACATTGACGGTATGATTTGGGATGTGGGATGTATTCGGTGATAGTTTTTGTCAAATGGTGTTAGATAAAGTTGTTATCGAAGTTAATTTTACGAACGAATTTAAAATTGTATAATAATTATATAGTAATTTAGATGATAAAAATTTATATATTAAAATTTATATAATAATAATGACATTAAAAGTAATTTTACAAGTTAAAAAAAATTAAATCAAATAAAACCTTAAATATTCCGATGCACACATCCTTAAATCGTCTTCTTCTGTCTCACGCTCGCCTCTGATGTTACTCCTGTGGACCCGGGCGTTCTTTAGGTTCTGTTTGTTTATAATTTGATTATTATGTTTTTTTTTTTTTACTGTATATCATAATATTTTATAATAATATTTATTAAATAATTTTAATATTTTATATTAAAAATTTATTATTAATTAAGAGTTGAAGTCAATGTTGATTTGTACCAATGATATTTTACTTTTTTTTAAGGTATAAAAGAGGTTTAAAACTAAAACCTTGCCGTTATTGGAATCAATAAATAATCCCATGTCAAAAATAGAAATGGAAAGCGAACAAATATCTATGTATTTATAACTAAAAATATTGTAGGTGTTTATATTATGATTTAGATATATCTAATTTAAATCTATCCACAGTAAAAATTATAGATAAAATAAATATACGTTATTTTTTAATATATTCATTTTAAACAAAATATTTACGTTATTATTATTATTATTTTATATTTAAAAATAATATACTGAAATTGTAAAATAAGACAGGTAGATCATCATTAGTCGTGAGTGCAAATACCAGGGATTTTGTGTTTTTTAGAAATTTTACAAAAGAAAAATTTTAATTTTTTTTTTGTTTTTTTCGGTGTTTGTATATTTCAAAAAATGTGAAATTTTTTTAAGTTATTTTATTATTATAAGTATAGATTTTTTTGTTATTTTTCATCTGTTCGGTTTTGAAAATTCTTGTAATTGACAAAAATTTTGTTACGATACATTTCCTTGATCTCGTGTGTCTTATTCAACTTTCTTTGACTATTGTTAAACTTATGGTTACACAAAAAATACGAAATTATATTTGAAATGTTAAAATATAAAATATTTATAAAAATTTTAAATTAATTTTTTAAAATTTTATATTACAAATAGTCTTAAATTTTTTATTTTTTAAATTTTTATTTCTTACAAACGGACTTTAACATTGAAATTTTAATGAAAAAAATGGTAATAACATCTCGGAAAGAAAAGGGAGAGATTTACGGAGCTTTTTTTTTTAAATTCCACCTTAGGCCCTCTTTGTTTATAAGATAAGTACTGTAATATTTATTAAATAACTTTATTTTTTATTATGTATTATAATATTTTACAGTAATATTTATTAAATAACTTTAATATTGTATATTAAAAAATCATATCAAAAAAATCGTATACTTTTTAAAATAATATTAGGAATATTCTTTTTCTTTACTTTTAATTTCTGTGAATAAAAAAATAATTTTTAAATAAATTATTATTATTTTTTTAAAACTTTAATAATAAAAAATAAATTAAAAAATAAACACACATCGTAAAACTAAGAATATTTTTAAAAATTAAAAATAAAGAAAAAAAAAACAAAGTCACCACTTTCACCACGTAAACAAATGCATCGCTCGGAAATAGACGAAATGATTTTGTCGGCTACTTGTGTAACTGTGTTGTCTGTTTCATACTCACGAGGTCCATAACGTTTCATCCGAGGTAGGAGAGCATCAGGATTCGGGAAAGAGCAGCACAGCACCTCCCCGACCCGTTGTAGTTCGATTAGGGCAGAATTCCAAGCATCAACCAGCCAAAACCGGCCATCGCTGGTAATGTGGTGGTGGAGAGAGGAAGAGGAAGAGGAAGAGGAAGAGGAAGAGGAAGAGGAAGAGGGAGAGGAGAAGGACATGCCATGCCCGCCCCCATTCTGTGGTCTAAAGCTGGCGTCCTCGGAGACGGTAAGCGGTAATGGCTGCTCATCCATACTTGAAGTGAAGAGAGCGAGGTTTTAATAAATCCGCACATGAGCTAATCCCTGAACAAACTAATGTTTTGCTAAGACATTTAAAATTGAATGTGATTTGGTTTGACTAAAGTAATTAAATATCTAGATTTTTTAATCGTGCTGTGTTGAGCTGGTATGACGTAATTTTTGTACTGACATGACATTATTCGTGCCATGTCGATACAACTCACAGCATCAACAGGCCAATCCAAACACGACACATGGCACGAAAAAATACTATTCGTATTGGTTAATGACACGAGTTTGACCAACATGATTCTTCTTGGGACTCGACGTTGCGACCCGGCGGTCGGCTCAATGACCCGACAGCCGATCCAAGACTCGACAACCTATCTCCCTCGTCGGGCGCACGACCCGTTCACGGTTCACCCCCCTCCCGCCCACGTGATTGTTCACCCGGCGGCCCATCTCCCTCACCGGGCGCACGACCCGTTCTCGGTTCACCCCCTCCCGCCCACGTGACCATTCACCTTGCAGTCCCTGCCGGCCCGCATGGCCTTCTGCTGAATCCGCCCTTCCGACATTCTGCCGAATCCGCCATTCCGACCTTCCCTCTTGGGTGGGACGGCGGGACCCGGCACTGTGAGTCGGTTGTTGACCCAATGACCCGGCAACTGACCTAATGACCCGGTTGCCAGCCCAGGCACAGTTCCCCAGCCCACCCACCTGTGCATACGACCGTTCAAGTGTTCAACCATCAATATTTAAATTTAATTCAACATTTAAATATTCAACAACTTAATAAATGAGACAATCTGACAATAATGCATATAATTAAATTAAGTTTTTATTTATTAATGAATTACGTATTTTATATTTACATTATTAAAAATTTACAATTACATTTAAACAAATTTTACAACAAAATTAAATTACATTTAAAAAAAATTACAAATTGAAAAATAAAAATAAAAATGTCTTAATTATGAAATATTTAAGTTTGTAAGTTGCTCTGTAAAATCTTCAACTTGATCTTGTT
>JAMKPZ010003051.1:0-30202 GCA_024699675.1 Amphibolis antarctica
GTGGTTGTACTTAGCTCAACCACCTTGGATAAATTTTAAAATCGGTAAAACATACAAAAATAAAAAATAATGATAAATGGAACATGAAATTAAGATTGACAACAATAGTCATATCAGAACTTGCCTGAATAGTTGAACATTGCCACTTTCTCCCTAGAGCATCTTCAATCTTTAGATCAATTTTTGGACCATAGAAAGCACCACCACCTTCATCAACTTGGTATGCCCATCCTTTGTCATCCAAGGCATTTCTAAGGGCAGTTGTGGCTTTCTCCCACACTTCTTCATTGCCCACTGATTTTTCTGGCCTTGTTGAAAGGTTCACTTCATATCTTCTAAAACCAAATTGTAACAATATCTCCTCAGTGAGATCAAGTACACCCCTAATTTCTTCTTTAATCTGATTATCCAAGCAGAATATATGTGCATCGTCCTGCAGTAATTGGACAAGTACATTTTTAAGCCTATATAGATGTTACATAATAAAATGTGTGATGAAAAATGATGTGATGAAAAATTATGTTGATTCCCTAATTGTTTGTTTAAATAAAAAGCATATTTGAGAAAAAAGATTCTTACATGCATATACAAAATTTTCTTCATTTTAAGTACCAATCCAATCATTCATCATCATGTAAAACTTAGAAAATAACATAAAATTAGACAAAACATTGAGCAACAAGAACAACTACATCTATCTGCAGAAGCATTTCCGCAAGCCATGTATCTTTGTGGCAAAAATCTCAAAAATTTCCCATTGTCACGCAGGAAAAATGGCAGCAACTCACTGAATCATATTAGCAGCAAAAGGAAAAAAAGCTTTCTATATTGTGTTTCTACTATTCTACAGTTTAGTAAATTGAATTATAGTCAATTATCTAGAAAACAGTATTAGCAACCCATATCCCACAAGGATGTATTTTTCAGTAAATATCACTTTTTGTTTTTTCATAGGGTTAGTTTGTTATCTACAGGATAAATACCATGCACTAAAGTTTCATACCTTCATCTAAACTGAGTCATATTCACTGTTAATTTTTAATCTTAAATTTAATTATTTCAATATAGCAAATGTGTTCAATTTTTTTGTCCTTAATTAAATCAAGCACAAATAACTATTTAATTTAAGAGAAATTTTTACTACATGTTTATAGTTATCAAATAACAAAATCTACATGAATAATTGATACTTTTCTCCAATGTACTTAATAAGAGATACCTACAGCTACTATTTGGTTAATTTAAGTAAAATTTGTCATATATTTATCGATAAATATCTAATAACAAAATCTATGAGTACTCCCCCCTCCCATGTATTTACTTAAAAAATGAGTACCACCCCAACCATATTGTATGCTGCAACGGTAAAAAAAAAAAAACCATGTTGAATGCTCTAACAGGAAAAGCAGAGGAGTAGACCTTTCTTGGAAATTGTATTTATAGGTGCCTAAATGTTTGCTGTAGAAAAAAAAAAAAAAGGAAATGTAGAACATAGACTGTTCACAGCTTTAAAGGAATGCCAAGAATGGTCAATTTATTTGTTCCAACTTTCAAGTAGAAAAGAAAAAATAGTATGGGAACGTACAACCATTTTTTAAGTGTTGCCAAAGCGAGAAAAGAAAATTGATTATACACAGTTAAGGAAGAAAAACAAAAATAAGGTGACAGTGATCATCAGCAGAATATGAAGTAGTAGATGGGAAAACTAGTAACCAGAAATTAGTCAAATTACCTGTGTAAATCCTCTCACCCTAAAAAGCCCATGCAAGCTTCCAGATAATTCATATCGATATACTGTACCAAGCTCAGCCACCCGAATTGGAAGATCCCTATATGATTGGAGTTTCCGTTTGAAAAGAAGAATATGGTAAGGGCAATTCATTGGTCGAAGCTGATATAATTCATTCTCAATTTTCATTTGATCAAACATATTCTCTTTGTAGAAATCTATATGACCACTGATTTTCCACAAATCTACTTTCGCTACATGAGGTGTGTACAGTAGATCATATCCATGCTGTATGTGTACTTTTCTCCATGAATCCTCAATAAGATGCCTGACTATGGCACCTTTAGGATGCCAAAAGACTAACCCCCCACCAGCTTCATCCTGCAAAGGCTTGCCAATTAATTATGAAACAAAACAAAACAAAGTTCTTTGAGTCAAACTCTGCAACAATACAGTCATGTCAATGAAGGAGATAGGATAACGCAATTGTGAAAATCTTGACCAAAAACGACCAAATGATTCTTATTAAGGTGAAGAAAACATGGAAAAATAATAGCTCAAGAAGCCAGAATGAGAGGAATATTGATTTAATTATCAAATTATAGCATATAATCAGCAATTCTTGAAATTACAATAGAGTAGATGTACATTTTTCACAGCAAAGGCAAGAAACCTCTTGCATAGTACAATCAGGTTGTGCTCAGTACCTGTACGGAGAATAAATCAAGCTCCTGACCAAGACGCCTATGATCCCGACGCTGAGCTTCTTCTTTAAAATGAATATATGCTTTCAGCTGCTCCTGTGTCTCCCATGCTGTTCCATATATCCTCTGCAGCATTGGGTTCTTTTCATTGCCTCTCCAGTAAGCCCCAGCAACAGATTCCAGCATAATGGCATTTCTGTTAATCTTTCCAGTTGTAGCAACATGTGGTCCAGCACATAGGTCCCACCATTCATCCCCTGCATGAAGTGGAATTTTTGAAAACTTTTAATCTAAAAATAGACAGTACAGCTAAAATAAAAGACAAGAGTATTAGAAATAACCAACCAATATGATAGATGGTGATAGACTCCTCCTTTATACTTTCCAAGATCTCTAATTTGTATGGCTCACTGATGGCCATTATTCTTTTCTTGGCTTCATCACGTGAAACTTCTTCTCTTACAAGTGGTAAATTTCGACTTATGATCCGATCCTACAGATGACGTAAGAAATAAATTCTGTACCCTGAAACATTAAGCTAATGAATATTTTTCCATGTTACAAGAGTAAAGAGAGCATATGTGAAGTATAACATTTGCACACCATTTCCTTCTTTATTCTTTTGAGATCTTTGTCGGTCAGAGGTTCCGTATCAAAATCATAATAGAATCCATTCTCTATCCAAGGGCCTATAGTGACTTTGGCATCTGGGAAGACTTTCTGAACAGCCATTGCCATTACATGTGCAGACTGAAACACAGCGCAAAAGCCACAAACAGGTTTAGGGGGGGTTTTGTGCCACCTGATTATATCAGAAAGGAAAGATAAAGAGAAATTTTTTGTGTTGACTAAGTTATTTCTCTGGTGTTTGTGCAACCCTTGGATGGGAAAATATTTTCCAATGGCTTCCAGGTATCAATGAAAAATTTTCCAAATATTTCCAAGGATTAGGTTTGGACTTGGAATGGAAAACCCCTCACCATACAGTGTTTATTTTACATTTTCATTTCCATTTGGTTTCATTGACAAGTATAAACATACAAAATGTATGTTCTAGTTGTTTCCTATATCAAGCATAAATTCTAAAAAATCGGTCAAAGGAAAGATAAGTTGCAATACTGCTATTTCCAGTTTTACTATTATTTTCCATGACACAAAGGAGGAATAAAAGATTTGCCAGAAAATTTTAATTAAAAGTGAAATTTCCATTAGAAATCCATCGGAGACACCAATATACCATTTGCCAAAGTGATAAATAGCACTGTTCCAGCCCATTATGTATTTCATCAGTGAGTCATTTCTATACTCTACATTAGAGTTGTTCGTGTTTACTGTGGATCCCATCCTTCAAGGAAGTATCATATCAGATGTCTCATACTTCAACAATGCCCCAACACCACCATCTCCCTCGTCCCTCTCACTTCTTTGGTTGTTGTTTCAACTTCAGATGGGAACTACGTTGCAATGTAAGGGAATTATGTTGGTGTGCCAGGTTGTTAATTCGACGAAACACATGACAATGAATGTAAGCAACGAAGTTCACATGTACATCAGAAAGGCAAAAAGAAAAACAAAAAACTGCCAAACGAACCGAATTCCAGGCCTTCCAACTAAGGTAATGTTTGTATATCTGGAATTAATAGGAAATAATAAGAAATGATAAAAATAATAGTTAAAATTTTCATCATTTCCTATTCATTCCAAATACACAAATATTACCCGAGACACTGGGATCATCAAGCGCATGAATGAGCCATTCCTCAGCATTTATGCCCCAAAAGTACACTAACAAGACGCGAAGTAGTAATCGACTAGAGGAAAAGATAGAAAGAGTACGGTGTGACGGATGCGTAGCAGTGTCTCAGACGACTCGTTCGTGGGAAGAACAATCCTATCCTCCTCCGGTTCGCGAACCTCCGCCGTCGCCGCCGCCGCCACTGCCAGCGACCTCTGGGGACGGGAAGCCCTGCATCTGACGGGCGGGGCACGCCTGGAGGTCGACAGGAACCGGCGGCGGGGCGCGAACGGGGAGGAGAAGGAGGTGAGGAGCGAGGGAGAGGATGACCTCGTGATCCGCGGAGGATGAAGCCCGTCCATGGCTCCGAAGCGCGATCGGGACGAAGACGAAGCCGTGATATCGCTTATGCTGTCATCTGTGGCGGCGGAGGGGTCGAGTGGTGGCCGCTGCTCCTCCACTCTCCGGCACCTTCGATCTGTGACCTCTCATTCTTCATTCACCTTTTTTTGGATAAGATTAAAATATTAAATAATAAATAATAAATATTATTTATTGTAATTGATATTAATACGGTAAGATCTAAAGAACATTTCCATTGATAATTGAATGGCCAAAATCAAACCAATCGTGGGAAAACAAAGACTTGGTTAATTCTGCCATTTTTGAAAATATAACATGAAATTAAAAGAGAAACACAAACAATTTTAATCAAATCGCTATCATTTATCTGTCTCAAAAATGTACTCCTTAGTTCACGAACAATCGTTACTTCACGAAACATATTCATAGTTTGAATTCCACTTGACCATAATCTCTCTTCAATTTTAACCATACATCAATTTAAAAGAGAAACAACTGGTGTAGATCTCTTCCTATAAATCTTATCTATCTTAAATATATACAATTTTGATAAAAGAATATGTTTTTAAGATGAATATTAACGTGTACTTCAAATTAGATGGAAATCAAAGTTGAACCGAAAAGTCCTGAGTTTTTTAATATTGAAAGATAAATCATGAACTGTATATTTCAAATAGAAAAATTAACAAAAAAAAGAGCTGATTGATATTTAATATGTACCATGTACTTTAAATAGACAACAAAATATAAACCTCAAGTTACAACAAAACCTTAATCTATTAGGTACTTATACGAAAGGTTAACTATTAGAAAAGAATGTAATCATATGCTGAATCATTTATTAATGATGTTCCACGAGAAAAATATTAACTCAAATTTAATTAAATAATGATTTAAACATAGATGCCCTTATCAAGTAAATAGAATACAAAATGCATCTATTTTCGTATCACTTGGTTCACTCAAAAAATTTATGCACCATTGTAATTGTACTTCTTTTTGAAAACAAGCCTTTGAAGTTTGTTGTAACTGGCGAGAACATCGTTACCCACGTATTTAAACAAAAATTATGAGACATGCTACCATGTATCCTATAAAGAAAAACGGTTAAGAGAATCATACTATTGAATTATTAGTTTCACATTAATTGTCCAATAAACTTTTAAGAATATATTTTAATATGTTATCAGATTACATGTTCATTTCATAAGTCACTTTGGTTTGAACACAAACATCTCACCTAAATAATGTAAAAGGTCACTTACCGATTTGAAGGTCATTTGTTACTTAAACAATGTTACTTAAATGAATTACTTCGATTTAAACACCTCGCTTTGATAATAAGTGTAAAAGGTTATTTGTTGAATAAGTTAGAACCATTTGTTTGTCAATCCTATACTTATTTTGCATAACACAATTTCACATGTTTGATATTTACGGTAGCTAAAATTTTGTACTTAACTTTTAAAAAAAATGTACAACTTTTATGTTAACCATTGAAGTAATATTAAAAGGACTTTTATTAATGTTAACCATTAAAATTATTTTAAAATAATTAATTTTAAAAAAAATACAATTTTTACGTCCTCAAGATTTTTGCAAAAAATAATGACCGGATGATCCGAATGTCTCTACGGCATCCGACCCGTTTCCCCGGCTTAGCCATGGCGGCGGGACGGGCGCAACGAGTGCCCTGGTCTTGCAGGTCCCAATCCGCCGCGCGTTCTCTCCAAGCTTCATCGCTTCCGAGACCTTCCCCCCGCCGAGTGCCTGCTGTCAACGTTGTACGTCCTTCCTCCTCATCCTCCTCTCACTCTCTCTTCTTTTGCATCGCTTGATTCCTGTTATTGCATCACTTATCGTCAGAATGCCTGTGCTTGCCTTATTTTTCCAGCTTCAATGATCCTAGACGCTCCGAATCTGTTGCCCTGATATACCGTAAGGCATACCTTTCGCACTTCTCGTCCTCCTCTGGATTCCTCTTGCTTTTTATGCTATTTTTATTACCAATTCGTCCACGCTTAGTACCTAGGGTTGGGGCTTTTCTTTCAGATGAATTGTGCTTAGCTGTATACGACCTAGAATAATTGGTCCCTCTATCAGGAGGAACAGATTCCTCATACTTAGTAGTGGATGAAAAACAACAATATCATTCTATTTTATGAATGCCCTGATTCTTTGGGTTTCTTTCTACTCGATACAGTGAATGGTGATCCACGGATCTAAAATTGTGTGCAGTTTGCTGTTAAATTGAATTTTTAAAGATAAATTGTTTGCCGTTAAAATTGAGTTTTTAAAGATAAATCGTCTACCAGACCTTCAACATATCTTTCAATAAAAGGGCATTAGCTTAGCTTCATCTTGTTTTAAAGTTTATCTCGAATTTAATTACCGTTAGTCACAAGTTCCATGCTCATTCTCTCAATAGGAGACCTTACCGACACTCTTCCACACTTATTTTTTTATCTATGCGATGGGTGTGTGTGGAATTTGCTCTCATGTCATGTTAAAATATTCAAAATCAATTGATATTTAATGAAAGATCCAACGTAAATCACAGGTCTCATTCCCATTCTCTTAAGGTGGAATTTTTCCAACACCACTCTTGAGCTTAAAATATCTCTTAAGGAGTGAACGGTAATGTCTCTTCAAGGAGTTGCTGTAGTTCGGACTAACTAGTAGACAAATTGATATGGACTATTTGTGTCTGGACCAAATCGCTCCACATCATGAAAATAACAACGGTGTACTCTTAGTTAGGTGGTGGGCTCTTTCCCTTGTTATACTAATTTTTTAGGATGAGTTCACCTTCTACGGTAGTATGGAATGTTGGTTGACGGCATAGAATGTTGATTCCTAACACAAATGCACCTTTAGTTTTAAATTTAACATTTCAAAATCCTGCAGCATTATTTTGACTTCAGTTTTCATTTTCTGGTACCATATTTCTCGAGCTTCAGTGAATAAATGTCTTGTTATTGGTGGCAGTGCCTTTCTGCTCAATCTTGTTATTCACCTACAGCTTGAGGAGAGATTTGTGTACATGGCGGCACTGTGGGATAAGAGTGAGACATGGCGATGGCTGGTGCGGAAGACACGGGACTCCAAGCCCTTCTTCTACTCATTCGCGGTGCTGTGTGGTGTTGTCCCAACTGTCGTGGGTTTGGGGGTGATGGCATTCACAAACTCTAGGAATGAGCAGCTCGAGGCCCAGCTCCGCAAGAATGCTAGGCCTGAGTCATTGAAGATGGGGCAGGTAAATCGCGAGAGATTGGCTGAATACCTAGGTGAACTACAACGTAAAGAGGACACAAATGATCGATATGTTGCCGCATTGAAAGGGGAAACTTTGACAAGAAAACCTTACGTCAGGATCCAATCAGTTCCAAAGGCAAACGACAATGCCAATGAAACAGTGCAGATCATCGACAACAAGCAAGTTTGAAAAGCAGTTGTGCATCAAAGAAATTACTATCAACATGTTTGACGCAGTAAGGTAGAAGTTGAGGGTAATGTTACTTTGAAACTTTGGTCATTTGGACATGATGACCATCATGTATGTTTCTTATGAAAAAAGATGTTTTGCCTTTGCAAGTGATTACTTCTCTTCCTTCATTGTTTGTTTGTAGGGAGCGGAGTTCCTGTTCTCTTGTGGATTAACTCTTACGCGGTACCGTCCCTGCGTCTATTTCGTTTTCAACAGCTAAGAATAGTAACTAGAGTGGGTGCATTGCATCATGTACCACGTGGAGCGCGTTTGTCTGATGCAAAGTTTCAAGCATTTCGCTCCAACATTGTGCAGAGCCAGGTTACGTGCAAAGGTCTTTGATTGATACTTTGCCTTATAGGGGAAGGATTTCTTGATGCGACATTTCTTTATTTTCTCTTAAAAGTTTGAGTAGATTTAATCAGCTTACTCCGTTGTTTCTTATGTAGATTAGCAAAGATTCCATCAAGTTGGTGAACAATTTAGACTAATGAGGTGATGGCAATGATATGTTAACTCTAATCAATTGCTTAACAATAGCTTTTGTGATGTTCAAATTTCACATGACACAAAAATACTATGATCATAAAAAAAATAGCTTGATATAATCGATGGGTATTACACATTCATATCTTGATTATTGATCCCACCATATGTTGATTTATGATTAGAAGCCTGCAAGTGTTTGCTTGTTGAGGTGAGAGTAGGTGAGGTGTAAGTTTTTGAATGATGATAATTTTTATAGTAAAATGTTAAAGTTGTTTGATAAATATAATACTGTATATGCATTGTGTTAAATTTTTAAACAAATGATCTTTTAGAAGTGAGATTTGGTAACGTAAGGTGCAAGTTTTTTGAGAAGATATATGATTTATGATGATGGTAATTTTTAATATTTTATATTAAAATTGTTGGATAAATATGCTGTAGAAACAAATCGAGTCTAAATTGGTTGTTTGATGATGATCGCAAGCATCATTGCCAATTTCCAGGATTTTTCCGAACAAGTATATAAACAATAATAAGGTAACCTAGTGGATTAACAGATTATATGGTGGTAATTTAGAAAGCAGGCATTTTCCCATTTCCTAAAAAAAGTCCGTCGTATGAATCATTTCCTTCATTCTTATCCATCGTAAATATTTAACTTTGAAAAAACGTTTAAGAAGATGGCATTTGATGAAGAAGATGAAAGATAAGAGCTTGCGGTAGTTTCTTCTGAAAGTATTATAATTAGTTATTGTGCTTACAAAAAAAAACATTCTTGTAATTAACAACCAAACTTCATTGTGGAAGTTATATATACACATAATGTAATCAGTGACCAAATCCAATAAAGTCGAGGATATCATCTTGATAATAATTTTATATTAAATATACATCTTTAAATTAGATTATAGTAGTGTTTGTTTAATATATGAAATTAGATAGAATGATGTTTATATTTTTAAAAAAATGTAAATTTTTGATAGATTTTGTTTTATATAAAATGTTAAAGGTATTTGATAAATGTTATTATATATAATTATAATATATAGTAAAAAATTATAATATATAGTAAAAATTGTTTAAACAAATGCTGATAAGTAAATTTTTTGTATTATTTATTTCACATGATTGTTTCTTAAATCCATTCCACGCAAAAAAATGGAACGTCATTTTGAGAATTATTTTTATGTCCATTAATCTCAAATTCTTTTATTATCAATAATATTCTTGTACGAACTAGAATTTCAAAACCTACCTTTAAGCCAGCAAACTTGAAAGTACATCTAGGTATGCAATGAAAAATAAAAAAAATCAAAGGAAAAGTAATCAAAGTCAAAGGAATGAAATCTTAATATTTTTTATAAAATAAAATAAAACCTTTTTTGTGGTTTTTTTAATATTTAATTCGAAGAAAATTCCTTTTTACACCTTTTTTTTTTTCAGCTCCGCCTATTTTTTTAAATTTTAATTTTCATAGTAACTCTATTTATTGTATTCTATTTGCTTTTTTGTGCTATGTGATAAGGTATTACTAAGAAATACCTTATTTTTTAGAATATTTGTTAGGATATCAATCTGATATCATCTTCTACGTTTTCTTATTTCCTTCTAATTAGAATATTTTGCTTCTAGAGACAGATCAACGGTTGAAATTTTTTACTTAATTAATCCATTTTCAACTTAGACCTCTCTTGTAAAAGATATTGTTACCTTTATTTAGACTACTCTTCACTTGCTACTTTAGCTAATTCTATTAAGTTGAACAACTTAAATTTGAAGACATTATTTAATTTTCTGTTTTCTTTCATTTTGTTTTGTTCTTGAACTTATTAAATTTTGTTCTTTCTTATCACTTTTTAGGTTAATTACTTTTTAGTTTAACGGTAATCTTCTGTGAATTCCATCGATTTAATTTATAAAAACTTTACTCGTAAAAAAATAAGTGATTTTGTTATTAATATAAATGAATTATGAATACAGCTGTCATATTTTTAATAAATATTTTAGTTAAATAGAGAATTTTTTTTAAAATAATGTAGTTAATAATGGAAGTAGAATTAAGTGGAGTGAAATTTATATTTTTTAAGAAATTATATAATTTATAATATATAATTTTAATATAAAATATTAAAATTATTTAATAAATTTTATTATAAATTATCGTTGTGATATATGATAAAAAATAAAGATATACTATAAAAAAAGTCATAAAACCAGAAAATAAAGATGAACCAGATTGTTTCCCCGCCGGCACGCCCTGGCTTGGGGTTGAAGAAGGAAAGAGAGGAAGAGAGGGGGGCCACGCACGGCGGTGCGCGGAACGGAAAAGAAAACCTCGGCTTCTTAGGTCTCCGTCGCCGGTCTCCCTCCGGCACCCCTCGATGGCTCCCAGACTCTCTCACTTTCTCCGTTCTCGCCTCAGCGCCGCTCTCCTACGCCGGGGCACCACCTTCTCCCTCCCCCACCCCTGCCGCATCTCCCCCGCCGCCGCCGCCGCCACCACCACCTCCACCTCCCCTTCTTCCATCCTCCTACGCCACCTCTCCACCGCCTCCCGCCGCGGCGCGCCTCCCCGCAAGGTCGACATCGGCGCCCGGGCCCGTCAGATCCAGTCCCGTCGCCTCTGGACCTACGCCATCACCTTCAGCTGCATCGCCGGGTTCATCGTCATCGTCCTCAGCAACTTCCAGGACGCCATGGTGTTCTACATCACCCCGTCCGAGGCCCTCGAGAAGTTCGCCGCAAATCCCATCCGCAACCGCTTCCGCCTCGGCGGTCTCGTGCTCGATGGAAGCGTCGCCCATCCAGGGGCGTCTCCGGAGATGGAATTCGTCATCACCGACCTCATGACGGAGATACTCGTCAGGTACCAGGGGGAACTGCCGGACTTGTTCCGGGAAGGGCATTCGGTGGTGGTGGAAGGGTTTATCAAGCCGTTCGAGAGGGAGGAGGACAGGGGGAAGGGGCAGTCAGCACCGAACGTCACGGAGAAGGCAAGGAGCGGAGAATGTTACTTCAAGGCCACCGAGGTTCTGGCCAAGCATGATGAGAAGTATATGCCGAAGGAGGTGGGGGAAGCTCTCGAGAGGAATAGGAAGAAGCTTGCAGCCGAGGCTTCTGGTCATCCAGTGGAAGAGAAGATGCCAACGATGGCCTCCACAAAAAATTGAGGAGGGGTTGCTATTATTATCCCGGGTATGCTTTCTTTTGAGACTACGAAAGGTAGTATTAGTTTTGACTAATCATAATTTATAAGTGGCAAAATAAGAAGTGTTGGGCAAGCTAACCGATCCAATACCTTTCTTGCTGTGGAGATTTTTTGCTCGAGTACTGTTTTGGTTTCAGAGTTTTTTTCATTGGCAATGGCCATGGCAGTTTTGAGAACTTGACATTTCGTTTGCTATATTCATTAATATGTATTCTTTTCCATGTGAATTATTGTGCCTCATGTGTTATCGTTTTAATCTTGAAAAATGATGGTCAAATTTAAATATAGAGGGTTGAATTCTACTTCCATCTTTGTGGATTATTGGCCCTATGCCATTGAAATTTGTCTTACACTGTTTCTACTAATTGTTCGTCAAGCAAAGCAAGATGCATGAGTTCCACAACTGCATGAGTTATTGGCATGGCTTCTAGGCAATGCTAGTAATGGAGATTTTCCTTTAGGGAGGTTTACATTGTGTCTTTGGAAAGTATGAAAATAGTGAGAAATAGAATTTTGTTTAACTTGTTGTCTGTCATCCATGACTGTTAATCATCGATTATCAGTTCATCTCATCCACCTTCCCAACTTTGAATTTGTTTTTTAAGCTCTTCTAGTTGCAAACAAGAGCCATTACAAAGTTTCCTTCTAGCTGGCCTCACTTTTTATACAAGACAACTCTACCTCATTTTTTTATAACCATTCACTGGGTAATTTAATGGGTATGGTCGTTTGCAATGCGTTTCATTCCTTAGGTAATCTTTCAGCCATTTTCACATATAAGAACAATAAAACATCACCTTTGTAAGGGGATATTCCTCGGAAAGCAATGAAACCTATCTGAATTTTACCGAACAGGCACATTACAATCATTGTAGTTGTAGTGTTCACTTGACCAAGACCATTAACAGTATGTTGTTGATTCTCAAATGCATTTCTAGTCATCTTTAAATGTGAAAATTATTGTTCGTCTTAGAAATTCAGTGGGAAAATTGGGATCTATGACATCTTCTGAGACTAAGGAATTCTCTCTACCCTGAGAATTTCAAGGGTCGTGCACACATGGAGAATTTCATCATTTTTTGATGATTAATTTACCAATCTAAATATATAAGGTTGACAAGTCTTGTGAAGTATATCATGTTTGCTTTTTCATCATAACACAGAACAGAAATTTGCACTACATTCAATCTTGTTACAGTCACTGTTGTAAAAAAAAATGGAAAAGCAGTTATTGAAGCATTGTGCAAACATATTTATTAGGTTAATCTGTTGAGATATGCGTAAAAATGGGGAAATTGGTTTGAAAAATGTTTTTTTTCGTTTAAATGGTAATTTCTTCTTATTTTAAGAAAAACACTGTTTCCCATTTTTGACCATGGCTTTTTTATTTGTTGTCATTGACGTGATTTCATTATTTGATACTTCATCTTTTACATCTCTATTTATTCTTCTTGTATAGCTGTTTCTAGGATTTGTTCATTGATAATTACTCATATTCAAAATATTATTTGAAATTATATTTCATGTAATGACATTATAATTTGTTTTGTTCAACTGGTTTGACAATTGTGTTTATCGTATACATCTACGTATGTTTTTCATTTCTTTATTTCAATGAATCTTTTTACTAGGAACTCTTGTGTAAATCTCTGTTTTTTAATTTCCAATCTGTGAAATGTATGCTTTACGGTTCATTGGCTACATTTGAACTTTGAGTTATTATCCGTAGTTTCCTTTATCTTGTAATAACTAGGGTTGCAGGTGACATCAACCACTTGTGTTTCTTTGTGAATAAAGGGGTGAAGACGAGTTTTGAGTATCAGCTCTGTTTAGCATTTAACTTGGATGGTAGGAGCTGTCTTTCCTTGGTTTAGTCCTTTCCTCTTCCAAACTTCTTATGCATCACTGTCCAAAGCTTGCATTGATTGGTAGCAAGGACCCAATCTGCTATTCATTTAATTATCAAGCATATTTCTGCATCTTCTTAGCTAGATCATAAAAGTTTATTTGGTGGAATCAAGTAAGTCTTGGGTGTCTGGTTTACTTTTGATGGAAATGTGGCTTTTTTATGATGCAAGCGGCCATTGTGTTGTTCTAGGACCACCACTAAACACTGGCATTTCTTGGCAAAGAATTATATGCATTGAACCGTTTTTTCTCTGATGTCAAGAGCATTTACATCATATCCATGGTTCGGCAATTAGAAATTTATTGTATTTTGGCGGAAAGAGATTTTGTTTTTTTGATGGTAGTAATATGAAAATATCTAATGAACTCAATATTTCTATTGACAATCTCTCTGCGAGCAAGTGTCATCTGCTATATATATTTACGAAAAAAACATCTGAAGTGCATCAAGAACAAAGGAAATTGGCCGCTCAAAAAAAAAGCAAGCTGAAAAAATATTGTGGTACAACGTACACAAGAGAGATGAAGGAATATATGCGAGATTTTGTTTATGTAGTAAATTTTAGCCTCAATTCTTTATGTTCATTTTTGAAAAATTTAAGATTGTATTTGTTAATAAGTTAATATGATATTTTTGTTTATTTAAGATTGGTTACATATAATAATTATAGTAAAATAACATAAATGAAAAAAGAAAGAGTGGTATTGTGTTGTCTTAGTAATCATGTCATAGTTAATAAAAAGACACTTCTCCTCACTTTTAATTTTAAAACATTTATATATATCTTTACATAATTATTGACACACACACATATATGTATATAGTATTTAAAATATATTTGATAATAATAAGTATTTCTAAAAATAAAATATCATCACTAATAATAAATGCTTTATCAAACGTTAATTACATCGTATTTTTAAAAAGTAAAATTTTTAAATATAAAATTGAAATTTTAAAATTATTGTTTCAACGTAATTTTTAAATTATAATTTTTTTAAAATATTATTATATTTTAAAATTAAAATAAATATAAATCAATCACATCATTAACATTTGATGATGATGTTGACGATGATGCATGTACGCATGCATTACAGAAACACAGATGATAAATGGCGATGGACGATCGGTGTACATGAAGATGATGGGGGTGCGAGCAGGGACAGCATCGCACCCGAGACGGGCAGACCAGCCATCGTCCCACTTGCAATCGGTGGCTCCGACTCCGGGGCCTCACCGACTTGTGCGGCCACCAGGTGCGGCATCACCCCGGCGGCCGGCCGCCAGGAACGCCAGCATTCAGACCGGCGACCGGCCGGCCGGCCGCCAGGTGCAGGGCATTGATATCCATGTATGATACTCTTGTTGGGTTACCGCTGTTACATGTAAAACTTTAATTGGCCGGCTGGTGTGGTTCGGTACACCGAAGCTTCCGTAACGCAGCTCCCCGTTTAGGTGACGGTGGCGGCCGTTGTTTTTTCATGTGTACATGAACTAGTAAAGTTTACAAAACGAAAGTAATGATGTACAGCAATGGTGGTGGATTTTTTTTACCGTATATTAATGTGAAAAGTCTTATTTACCCTTACATTTGAAGAGAATTTAAATTTAAATTTAAAAGTTAAATAAAATTGAAATTGAAATTAATAAAATAAATATAATTAGACGAAGATAAAATTAAAGTTGAAATAAATAAAGGTTTCATTTGATTTTAATTTTTTTCAATTTTTAAAATTACTTCTAACGTCATTGTTACTATACAAATTTTAATATATAAATTTTTATCACCAAAATTATTATACAATTTTAACTCTTTTTATGAAATTAATTTTAACTTTAATTATATCTAACTTTTAAAGTTGAAAAAATTTGTCTCTAAACATGCCTAACGACTATTTGTGCCTTCTGAGAAAAAATAAAAATCTAATTTTTTTTTCATTGTTGAAATATTACAAATTTAGAATTTTTTTAATTTTTTTAAAATTAAATATAAATTTTTTTAAATTTTCATTAAATATACAAATGATCTCATAAAAAAATTTATTTCTATATTTTTAATATTTTAATAATAATAAAAATCTAATTTTTTTTATTACTTTTTAAAAGATACAAACCCCTCTAAAGACCGTAAATCCGTTGAAGTGATTGAATTTTGTTTTTAAAAAAAACGATAAAATCTATCGTTTTTCATTTTTAAAAGAAAAAATTATATGGGCGTGAGAGTACGTGCCCCCACGACCAACGACGGCAACCGTCCGAGAATAAACCGACCCTCCTAAAGCTGGCAAACGCCATCGTACGACCCACGGACCGCCCACCACACCTTCATAAGGCCGTCGACAGCCCCCTCCTCCGTCTGCAAACGAAGCCCAAGACGGAGGAACCACCGACGACTCAGGGACCGCTTCTCGTCGGCGCTTTGCCCACCACACGCTTACAGCCGGAGATGGAGGCCAAACAGATCGCCTGCACCGTCCTCGTCGCCGCAGCCTCGGTGGCTGCCGCCCTGGCCAGCGACGTCGCCGCCCCGGCTCCCGCACCCACCAGCGGGTCGGACGCCGTTGGCCCCGTCGTCGGGTTGGTGGGTGCCTCCGCCCTCTCCCTCCTCCTCGCCTCCTTCTTCTCGCGGTAGGCCCGGCGCCTCGCTTGGAAGAAGGCATGGAACCGCGACTGCTGGACTCTTCTTTTTGCCTTTTCTTTTTTTCGTTGTTCAAAAATAAAAATATTATTATTATTATTTGTTTTTGAGAATAAAAGCGCACGTACATACAATAATGTTGTTCGTGCTTCCTGGCTGTTTATTAATTATTATGTTGGAGACTCTGGAATAATATGCCCTCGTGGGGGTCACAATTATATATTTTCCAATGAAGCTCTTCTTCTTCTTCTTCTTTTTCTTTTTTTTTAAAGAAATTCTTCTGCGTTTTATTTGTTATCAACTGCAAATGTTAAAGTGTCTTTTAGAAATATTAAAATATTTTTATTTTAAAAAATTAAATATAAATTTTTCTATATTTTCGTAAGATGCGTAGATATCACATAAAAAATTTTATTTCCAGATTTTTTTAAATTTTTTTTAAAAAAATTTAAAGATTTCCAAAAAACACAAACATTCATATGATATAATGTTATTTAAGGGATGTCGGTGTATTTGAACAATAATTATAATACTAGCAAGGATAATGATAAAAATGTGACAACTTTTAGAAAAGAAAAATAACGTCAACTTTATTTTTTTTTAACTAATAAAGTGATATCTTGATGATTAAATTTGTGACATCGAATTCAAAACTTTATAGATGGAATAGAATTATTTCAAAGTAATACATTTAAAAAAAATATTATTGTATTTTGTATTTGTTTTCTCTTTTTTCATCAAATTCGTCCACCACTTCCTTTTATATGATTTTCTATTTGATCTATTTATCAATTTTAATGAACATAAAGGGAGTTTTGTGTACAGATATGATAGAAAAAAATGACGAAAAAAAACGAATATTTTTCCATGGAATAAGGTAGGGCATTTTCATCTTTTTACATATAACTATTATAGTAAAAGAAATTATTAAAATTACTATTCACATATTTTGTGTAGTAAAAATACTATATACTACTAACTCTGTATAGTAAAAATTTCATCAAATCCTGTTACCAAATGCACAATAAGTATTTGTCTGTGTAACAAACATGACAATAATTAAAAATTTAGATGTTTGTGTCTATAAAATATAATTAGCAGAAATTGAAATTATAAAAAATAAATAATTTTAGAATCTAAGATGATTAATCTTATAAATTTAATAAATAATAATATTATCTTAAAAATAAATACTTTAATAAAAATTATAAGGTATTTTTAAAACTAAAATATTCAATATTCATTTCAGATAAGATAATGCACAAATAAATAAATATTTTTATTAACAACTATTCTCTCTTTTATAAAAAAACATTTTTTCTCTTAATATTTCTTCCGCCTTTCGGTCTTTCTTCCTTTTCTTTTTTTTCCCTTTTTTTTTTTTTTCATTTCACCCAATTCTTATTCTCCGAGATTAGTGAACTAATCGAATAGAAAGTTTTTCTTTATTTTCAGCAAGAACAAGTGTAAAATACAGGTGTGAGTTGGCAAAGATTTCATCGACATATCTATATGCAATGAGAGAGTGGCAAACACATTTCTTTCTTTTTTCCTATCTTTTTTAATGGTAGGGTGAAAAAAATGTCTCATGGGAATTTTTTTTCCTATCATGACTCAACAAGACAACACACGTATCTCTTTAGGGACCTGGGTTTGTGTTTCCCGGAAATTATAGAAAAAAAATAAAATTATTTTTTTAATTTTTGATTGTTTGTGTTTAATGAAAATTCTAAATTTTTTTAAAATTTTTTCGTAGATATGAAAATTACTTTTTTAACATTTTCTCACATTTAAGAAAAATCATCCATTTCCTAAAAATGTCATCGCTAACTTCACGAGACTCTTTACTAAACATTTCTTAATGCCACTATAATCATCTTTTGTCGTTTGTTACAACTGTATTCTATTGTTATAATATCGTCTAAAGTATCTTTAACTGTAAATTGACAAAAGAAAGGAAATTAATCATATTTATTTTTCTACATAGTCTTAGTAGTTATCACACAATTACGTATCATCATCTTTGCTTAATAAATATTTTGTAATCACGTACAAATCATATTTTTAGTTATATTTAATTTTAATCAATGTATTAATACACTTATAGTGAATTTATTTACATTCAATTCAATTTTCAACAATATATACTTTTTTGACCTTTTATTTCTAAACTTTTTGGAGAATACAACCTTTCTATTTAACTCTACAAAGACAAACATAATTTCAATGGAAATTAAATTCTCATTTATTCTAATTCTCATTATTTTTCAATGTATAGATCCCTCGAAATTTAATTTAACTCTACAATCTTTCGTGATATATTTTTACGTGAAAGAAATTAAATTAATCATAAATAAATGGATGAAAATTTATTTTTTGAATAAAATTAAATTAAATAGAAATGAATTCAATACAGAAGTATTCGTGTACATATTAGAATTGAATGAAATTAAATGGAAATGAGTGAGGAAATTTGGTTAAATTCTAGACGATTTAAACCGTAAATTTGAATTTCATTTCTATCGTAAACCAAAAAGTAAATAGTTAAACTGAATTCAATTCTATTTACACTTAAATTTATTTCAATTTTATTTTCATAAATTTTAATTTTTAAAAATATATAAATACCTTTTAAATCTAAAATAAATGTCATCATTAATATTTCTTTAATTACAGGTTAAAAATAGAAAAAAAAATCAATAAAAAAAACCTCTCGAGTCTTGGCATTCGGAGAGCGCTATAGACAAACAACGCCTTCGGACGCTTTGGTCCTGGCAGCGAGGGTTTTTTGCTCTCACTCTTCCCGTGCGCTTTGCGAGGAATCTTCCGTTCGCCGGGAGAGAAAGAGAGAGAGGGAGAGAGAGGGAGAGAGAGCGCGAAGGACGGGGGGCGGTGGACGTCGCCGACTGGGAGTCGTTGCGGAAGCGGCGATTCACCGTTGGAGGATGCTGGAGGCACTCCTCGTCACGTGATTCCAGTGGCAGCGGAGAGGAGTCGAGCTCCCGTGCGTTGCACCGCCAATCTAGGGTTTTAGCTCTTGGATTCATCGATCCGATTGTTGTCGTTGTTAGGGAGGGGGAGGGGGGGAATGGAAATGGCGAGCGACGAGCGGACGTTTAGGGTCAACTTCGAGGGTGACGGCTTGCCCAGGATTCGAGTTGCGTTGAAGGAGAAGCTGAACGAATACATGGGGGATTACACAGACGACACTCTCGTGGTACTCGTTTTGTTTTCCTTTCGATTGTTACATTCGGTTGGATGCTACGTTGGTTTTCTTCCGATCGGTACTCTTTGTTTGATTCGCGGTGCTCCTTTCGACTGGCGCACCTTGTCTTCCTCGTGAACTGTTGTTTTGCTTTGCTGCTAATGCTTGTGTGTTGATGATGCATTGGTGAAAGCACCAAAGGAACGAGGGGTTAGGAGCTAATCTGACTTGGCGTAGGGACCTCGATGTTGGGAATTAGGAAGGATATGACTGTTGAGTTTTTGTTTCCTGGTTAGATCATGTTGTGTATATACGTGATCATTACGACTTCTTAATCATCTCATCTATTAATACTTACTTTTGCTTCACATTTGGTGATACGGAGCAAATTACCTTTACCTTCTTTTTTCCTTGCCACTAAATCCTTCGACAAGAATCCTAATTGAGGAATGAGGGATTAACATGGTATTTTGTAGCTCCTTTTCCCAAGTAATAGATTGTTTCATACAGTTTAGTTTCAAGCATGCCCGAAGATGTCGTTTGCAAAGTTTGTGGAGAGCAAGTACATGAATTGGCGGTTTAAAGAAAACGTAGTTAGTTTTCTTTGTCTATAAATTCTAAGTTAAATATATGCTTGTTTTTATAGCTTGAGTGTTTATTATTTTTTAAATACGATTATAATCTCATTCTTATCTCTACAAGAAAAAAATGGTTACACTTTTATTATGTTTTTGAAGTTGTCTTACATGTATAAACAAATATAACTTATTTTAATATTGGTTTTGTATCTGCAGGATTATGTTATTGTCTTACTCAGAAATGGAAGGTGCAAAGAAGAGGTTGGGAACGAACTGAATGTATTTTTAGGGGATGACAGCATTTCCTTTGTATCATGGTAAATTTATGTAGTTCAATACGGTTAGAATTAATGCTACATTTGATGTACGATATACTGATGAATGACGGTCAGTTGCATCACTTAATAAGTCATTATGATAAAATTCCGTGCATTGTAAAGATTTAAGTTGCTGATAATTTTCTATTGCTTTTAGCTTCTCTGTGTATCTTTCTAGATGGCAGATAACAACCAAAAAAGAGATAGATCCCTACTACCACACCCAGTGTGTGCCCTACAAATCTCTAGGGTGGGTTGGAAAGAGTGAGCATTTAATTAACCATGTATTCTAAATAAAAGTGACATGAATGATTTCCTAGAGGGATTGCCCTTGGAATCTAACATGTTCATATGTTTCTGCATGAGCTGATTTTCTCCATGGCTTGTTATAATAAAGGAGCATATTTTCTGTATTCTCCCATGTTGAGCTGTATGATTGTAAGAATTTTCCATATGTAGAAGCATACTTATCCTGATGCCAAGGTGCCCTGATGGTGGGTTGGGTTTACTTGAGCACCAATAGAATAAATAAATTATAAATAAAAAACCTATATTTAAAATTTTAAATGTATGGTATCTGGGAACTATATATTTACTGATTTATAATTGGAAATGTTGATGTGAGACAGAATGGCAATAATTTACATATTTGGTAAATATGATAAAAATAAAAAATCAAGAAAAGAGAACTAATAAAAAGAAAATGCAAAAATACCTGTTGGATTACCTGAATCCATTGTTCTAGTTGGAAGAGTGGTTTCCAAAGTGTTTACAAAAATGATAATTGGAGTTATGTTCCTACCATGTGGTGTCTGAGTGTGAATTTTTTTCTTGTGTGTATTTCCATCAATGGTTAGATCCTTGAGTAAATTACATAATTTTATTTTTTTCTCACAATTCCTAACCAAGTAATTTTAGGCCTTCCTCTGCATCTTTTAGTTTTTTGCACTAATTAAATTTTCTTTCCCAGCTAATGCATTCTTTAGGTTTTTAAGGGTATGAACAACTTTCCTAAACTGATTTTCTTTTATTTTATCTTCAATTTCTGTGACTTCTATTCTATTTCTATTAAAATCTTTTTTTAGTTTGTCATTTATAGTATTATCACTCATTTATCTAAGCATACATATCTTAGCAATACTAACTGTTTGCATGTGTTCATGTTTTATAACTCAACATTCTAAGTTATAAACTATAGTTGAGTGAATAACAATTTTATAGAATTTTCCTTTTAATTTTAAGGGTATTCTGCATCACATAACATTTTTAGAAGCATTATTTCACTTCATCCATTGTACTTTAATCTTATGATTAACATTCTCCATAATTTCATTATTGCCACTTAATTATAGATCGTAAATATTTAGAAATCGTACTTGTATGAATGCCATGGCCATTTAATTGTATATCTTCATTGTTGTTTCTAATTTTGTTGAACCTAAATTCCATATATTCAGTTTTTGACCTATGCAATCTAAATCTTTTAGTCTCTCGAGCATTTTTCCATAATTTTAATTTAGAATTAATTCCTTATTTTCATCAACTAAAACTATACTGTCAGTAAATAGGATACACAGGGTATTGCTCTTTGAATTTTCTTAGTTATTTTATTCATAACCAAAATAAATAGATATAGACTTAGAGAAGACCCTTGGTGTAAACCTATGTCTATGGGAAATTCCCTAAGTTTTCCTCTTATAATTTTAACACTAGCAAGTATTCTTTTATACATATCGTTTATAATATCAATATATCTTGTTGGTATTCCTTTTCTTTCTACAACCCATTGCAACAGGTTTTTTGATACTTTATCGTAAGATTTTTTTAAATCAATGAAAACCATATAGAGGTCTTTTTTCTTAACTCTAAAATTTTTTATTAGTTAAGTAAATGAATGGTTTCCATTGTTGACCTATCCATCATAAATCCAAATTGATTTTCCTTGATTTTAGTTCGTGCATTAGTCTTTGTTCAATTGTCATTTTCCTTTCTTGTAATTTATTGTACGACTGATTTACTTAATACTATGATGATTATTATAATTTTGTCAGGGCCCTGTGCATGTTCAAAATGATTACCTTGACTTATGATCTCCAACAACATCAATGATCCCATGTTTTATCCTGCCATGCCAACCACCAGACCTTCATTGCATCTCTTGGGGTATAGGTTGCTGTCTCTTGTATCCATCGTATCTGCTTTTGTGGTACTCATTGTGCAAGCTACAGGGTCCTTTGGAAAGTTGTGTGCGGAGGTTGCATGTTCATTCCCCACTAAGATTTGGTGCAAGTGGCACTACCGCATCAATGTGAACCTGAAGTGTACCCACTGTTTCCCGTGTTTGAGCCTTCATTTCAAGTGCACTAAACTCTTTAGATTTTATTAATAATAAGTTAACAAAGTTTTTCAATGTCGAGTATCTTTAATCGAATTTATTTTCATTTAGAAATAATTATAAAAATAGCTTTTCTGGTTTAACCTGCATAACCTTTGAGCCCATGCCAAATTTGATAATTTTTATATTTCGTTATTGAGATTAATTATATATTTAATCTGTAATAATATCTATTCTCATATCCAATGGAAAGCCTGCATGTTCAGTGATTTTGATGGTTTTGGCTATGCACATTACTGCCTTAACTTGCACTCTGATTTCTTGCTGACTGAACTATTCAAGAATGCTCATCCAGTGCTTAAGTTTTTTTAAGCATTGTCTGCATGCTGGAATCATCTTTCCTTGTTTTGCATTTTCATTGTCACTTTTTACTGGTGTGATCCTTAAAATTTAATTTATTATTTATTTCTTTTTGAATGGAATTGATAATTCATAAAATGGTAATTCAATAATTCATTGTTTGTTTTACTGCAGGCTGTGGGGTCATCTTTCTTCCAATCTGCATCTGTATCTGCAACCTAGTGGACCCTCTTTGATTGATGAAGTTAAAACTTCTATTTCAGTGGAACAGCCACAGCTAGATATTGTGGATACCAGCTCTCAGCTAGCATCTGATTATGAAAGGGAAAATCCCAATAAATTATCCAGAACTCGACACAACAGGGAATGGAAGAATTTGATGCATGATGAATCTGAACCACTACTTCTTCGAAGTATCATAAATAGTGAATCCCATCCCATAGAGAAAAGGCCTTTTCATCGACGTAGCCCTGTTAGACTTTCTCCTTCTCCCAAGTCTCAAATTCACAAAAAAAGGAAATGGGAAGATGAGAAGCCTGTAGCTAAGGTCAATCCTGAACTGAGCTATTTTTTTCTTATTGATGTTTTAATTCCTTTAGTGACTTTGTTAGAAAATTAAGGGAGATATTATAAAAATGGGAATAACTTGTAGTTGCGTAGATCTCTTAAGATTTTCTAAAAGGTTGATCACATTTAAACGTAAAATGGCTGAAATTAAAAATAACATATAAGATTCGGGTGACAACAACTTTATCAAATTATCACAACATATAAAATTATCTTTCAACGCAAGTCATTTAATTTATTCAACTATTGTTTACGTATGAGTGAGATCTTTTTTATGGAAAGGTGGCAAGTGAATGGCAATAAAGGTTTCCATTTGGTGGCTTGATCCAAAACTCGCAGAAGCAAAACAGAAAGTGGTATTTTAAGCCTTAATGATTTCCACATTATGAATTTCACTTTGTTGGGAAAATGGATAGAGTTAACTTTATGGCAGGAGGTTGCCATTGGATGGTGGTATAGAGGATCATTAATTGGCTTAATAGAGAAGCATGATGGTAGGTTACTAACATATGGGATGGTATCCCAAAGGCTGAACAAGCAAGTTGTGGGTTGAATTCAAAGCTGGTAATGGTTCTTGTCTAAAGTTTTGGATTTTTATCTAGGAAGGGGCTAAACCCCTGCATTGCCGTCTTTGAAAGGAGTTAAGGCTTTCACTAGTGTTTCTGTGAGTTCTATGAGAGACCACCTTGTCAAATTCTGCATGATGTGTGGTTTTGGTGAATTCTCAGTGATTTTGAGTTCACTAAGTACCCTTTCTTTATTAGGTTTGATAATGTGTTCTTTCTTATCTCTTATTTAAAGGTACTGATTTGACCAAATGACCATGAGGGTAAGGATGATCACTTCATGTTCCAATCCTGTGATGGAAGGAGGGCGTTCAGTTAACCCATGCATTCTATATTTGGAACTCTAACAGCAGCCAAGATCCTATTCTCTGTATGGTGTATGCTAATACAAGGCATACTCACAGAAATAGTGTTGAGGAGGTGTAGTTATTGAATTATTCGTTGGCCAGCAGTTGCCAATTTAGTTGCAATGTACAAGAGGACTAGTTGCACTGTGACACTTATTTTTATCTTGCCTATACGTCAGCTTGTGTTGGTCAACGGTTTACTTTCTCCTCTTTCATCCCAGTTGAACATTTTTGGACTCGTGGATGACATGCAAAGCATTAGATAGAAATTTCCATGTATATGGTTGCTTGTGCCACATGGAATCTTATAGTATCAGTGGTTGGAAAGAAACATGAGAATATATGAGCATTGTGACACTGATTTTGTGAGCTGATAAAAGAGTGGGTTTGGAATAGAAAGCACGTCAAGGATAGTGAACCATATGTTTTATTGTGGCTAAGGTTAGGTGTATTTTGTCTTGCAGTTTGTTGTTTCTTCCTTGTCCGTTATTTGATTTGTGTTGTTTGTTCCATCAGTAGTGGACCTTTGCTTTATCCCATCATGGTGGCTTCTCAGAACTCCTTTTGTTTCTCTGTATTTTGTTTGAGATTTAATAAACTTTCCTTTTGATCGCTAAAAATTAGAAGTTTAATCACCATTCAATTAAGGGTACTTCAGTTTTGAATCATCATTAAAAAAATAAATTTCTAATATAAGTAAACAACATTCTAATTATTTAATATCCACTATCAGTTCATGTAAAGATCTATATAGAAGTGTCCACATGAGCAACAAGTTTGATGGTAGAATGTTTTTCAGATCTCCAAATACAAAACCTATATTTGGCCTTGAGGATTCACACACATGCTCATCAAGAAACTGCTGTGATACGTATGGAAAGGAAATCTAATCTGAACAGTGACTAACAGATGTTTATTTAATTCTTACTTGATTTGAGATATGTTTTAACTAGATACATGAGAATCATGAAAATGTAAATTACTTTTTCAAAGGGGGACCTTTGGCTTTAGTCTTTGGGTTTCTTGCTATATTTGGAACACATGGATATTGTCTCTTCCCTTTGTTGGCAAAATTCCATCTTCTCTACATCTGTCGGTCCTTTTAGTAGTTAATAATCTTTAGTGTTTTATATAGTTGTAATATTTCAGAGAATTTTTTTTCTCAAACTTAATATCTCATTTTATTTGTCATAGTTTCCTTTTGGCAATTTTAAATATTGTTCTTCCCGCTGATTGCTTCCTAATATTTTGTGTCAGAGAAAAGTAGCTTCCCGTCCTATGCTTGATGCACCCCGCCGACTTCTTCAGTTTGCTGTTAGAGATGCTGTAAGAACTGTGCAAAATGCAACTTCAAGGCTAGAACCTACATCAAGGCGTCTTTGTTCTGTAGTTTCCTCTTCTATAGAGGGTGCTTATGCACTTGATAAACCTCAAAGAACGCAATCAGTAACAGCAATAAAAGCCATGGAAGAAGCAGCTGAAAATGTGAAAGTTAAATGCACTGGGAATGTTTTTGACCGGTTAGGACATAAAAATGATATTGTCAATCCACCATCAAATCATATAGAAGATAGCCTAGTTGGAGATCATGAGGCTTTTGAGGAAGCCTCAAAAAGTGAATACCATAAGAGGCCGACAGAAGACATGACAGTGGTAGGTAGGGACAATGGAATTGCATCATATTCTGGGTTAGATTATGATGTTTATGATAGTCTTGGTAATTCAAGGAGCATGGTTGATGAGGTATCTCAGAGTGCTTTATCTGCAACAAAGGGCAAAGATTCTTTAAAAGTTCAGTATGATGTTTCTCAGAATGAAAGTGAAGTAATGAAGAAGACAAGGTTGACAGACCAAAAACCGCCTAATACTGTAGCTACAAATGCATCAAGTAAGGTTTTGAATATTTCAGTAAATGTAAATACATGGAAGCCACAACATTATGAAGCACCTCCGGAAACCAAAGATGTTGGCAATCAAATATCTTTGGATTGTAGCCAAGTGGATGTAGGAAATGTTCAGACTCATTTGCCCAAAGCCAACGAAGCTGCCATGTTTGGCATAAAGAATGTGAGTAGAAATTTTAAATGAGCACCTATTTACTTATATCCATTCGAAGTATTTTAAAATTGGTTTGAATCAACTACTTCGTATTGTACTGAATTTCTTGATGTTTTCTGCTTTTTTGAGGCCTCTCTTCCAAGTAGAGTTTATGAAACTGACAAAAATTACAAAACAATTTTCTCTTTTTTTTGATAATTACCATCTTTCCTGGAAATAGGAAAAAGAGAGATATTGCAGATGTAAAAGCAAGGTTTAAAAATTTGCTGATCTGTCTTAGATGTTGATGATGTTAGTCCCAAAACCCCCTACATTATTGATATTTCATTGTATTAAGTAATCCATTGTGCTGGTTCGATAAAAGTTGTTGTAAAAATTATGTTAAAAACATTATAATAAAAGTTTGATATTTTTTAAATATTTGTTTAAAATTTATGTTTTCTTATGAATAACATTTTTTATATATCTCTTGTATTCTTATAAACTTTATTTTCTATTTTTTAATTAATTCATGTAAGATTTTGTTAAAACCTAAAAAGATATTAATTATATTATAGAAATAAATATTTATAATTTATTTTAAAATATTATAATCTATAAACTTTTTTAGTCATGTAGATTTTGGAAATTCTCTCATATTGTATATAATTTTATTATTTAATTTTTTGTTTACAATTTAAATTTATTATTTAATAATGTAAAGCATTGTTCAAAATGTAAAAATATAATTATTTGAGCCAAGCCAATATTCAAGTTAACATAGTGAAAGACATGAATGACATCAAAGAAAAATAAATAAGCCTCGTTTGTATGATGAATCAGACTATCATCACCTCCGACAAATCAAATATCTTGACCACCCATCCAATAACGAATATAATCAATGGGCCAGAGAATATTATACACAATATACTACATAGATGTCATGAAGAGAATATATAATATGGCAAAAATGAAGAATTCATTTTCAAATATATGAAAATTATTCAGGGCAACAAGGATATGGGTTGTGTGGATATATGACCCCCCAACATTCTACATGGAATTAATTTTTGTATAATTCCATTTTTTTTAAAATCATTTGTCATTGCAAATTGTTTTCATTTATTCCTAGATGATTTAAGAGTAATCATAATGTATTTGTATCTAACTCACATTTTCTACATAATAATTACATTCAAAATTTATCTCTTTGTTTTTATATGTTTATCATAGATTTTTTATCTTATTCTTGAGTTTCTAAGTTAAAATTGTAAGTTTTTTTTTTCTGTTTCCATAGAAGTATTCTTTTTTCATTGATATAATTCTCAATTCTTGATACGTTACTTTTTTCCATAGGATCGATCCTCAATACTATATTGACACTTAAAACCTTGTGTAAAAGAACCTGAACCCTAAAGAACAAATTAAAGAAAAAGCCTGAATAGCACCAGGGTACATAGCCAACAGAAGTTTTCAATTACACAAAAACAATCAAATTATCTTGTAGAGGAATGACTGTGGCCTATGAAGAGATGATAACTTCTAAGGGTGGGAATAAAAAGCTAGAAAATATAGATAAGTGGCAAGTCTAGTGCATGAAGCTTTCGTGGTTTCACCAATGTGATCTCTGTAAGGGTCCGAATGTATATGGTGTGACCTCCTTAAGTGGTGAAGTTTCCTAGAATTCAAATTTGTGACACTTAGGTCACCATGAAGCAACATTACCATTGTGTCAAAGCTTGGCTTTAAGTAGAAAATATAGATAGTCTAGCTAAATATAGATACTTAAATTAAAAGTTAAAACGATTTTAGAATATTCCCTTAGCCAAAAATTACCCTAGATATTCCCTCAAGTTTTTTGTACTTTGATCAATGCCCTTTTCAAAATTTCCTTGTCACCTTCAAACTGCATTGGTAACAGAATAGCTGGTGGTTTCAGGTGTCAAACTCTTCTGAGTTCCTCCTCCCTTTCAAAACATCTTTGTCTCAGTTGTAGACTGGCTCTCATTTGTCCTATCTAAATTTTAAAAAACTTTTTACTATACCACACTCCTAGGAAATAACGTATTCCTTATATGTATTGTGAAGGAAGACATCTGCCAGTAAGAGGCGGTTCCCTCTTTGATAATCCTTTTAGCAAATTTTGGAGTGTTCTCATTACAATTTATGTAGTAATATCACCCTCTGAGTTGTGTATTATCACAGTTCTAAGAGCTTATGCTGAACTGTCATGCTAACCATGAGTCCATGAGGCTTCCCACTGAACCCACATTTCCACATGAGTTTTCCATGCATTTCTTCCATCTTCTTCATGTTCAATATCTTGGAAACTTTCAGGAAATCATCTATTTTTACATTCCATTAATGCCTTTTAATTCTAAGATCTAAACACTATTTATTTTAATTTAATTTCTAGCCTCACTTTCATGAGCACAAAGGTTCTTTTTTGATCAATAATTTAAACAGCTTGAGCACTTTTAACATGCCATGTTGTTCAGCTGGAATACAACCTGACTTCTCTCATGCATATCAAATCAAACTCTCTACCCATTCCATAAGGATCCATTGGCCTTTCCAATTTGGTTGGATATCCTATTCATTTCTTTTAAACATTGTACTGATGTGTCTGTCTTTGACTAGTCGGTTTGGAAGTATGGGACATGACACAATACAAAGTAGAAATGTTGCCTTAACTGCATCATCAAGCTTTGATACAAAATGTTGCCACCATGACTCCCTTCCTGAGTCCTCATTGCTGTTATTGCATTTTTGGGAAGAACACTAACAGTGGATCCTTTCTCTTGATGTTCTACTCCTAGTTTTGCATCCATCATGATTGCTAAAAGAACAAAAGACGCCTTGGCTTGCCATGGTGCCTTGCCACCATAGGTGGCCTGGAGCCAAGGTGGAGTGCAATAAAAACACACTTTTTTCTCAATCAAAACTCATGTGAAAGCTTAGATACCCATACACAAAGATTTATGAATGGGCCAACAAATTGATAAGATTTTCTTCTAGTTTACATGATTGGGCAACAACTGGGATAATTTTATTCTTTTATTTCACCACTTATTACTGGGTCCATCTAATGGGCGGTCTGTATTTATCCATTTAAATTCCTGAAGGCCTTTCTTTTAGTAGATAATTTGTATGTCTGATGAAAATTAACTAATGCGGAAAAGAGGGAAAATGGTATTTTGTATTACCTTTTATCTAAAATAATTATTGTAAAATGTTATTTTCTTATAATTTAAAATTTTTGTGTCCCTACTATGATCACCTTGAAGGTTTGATGCTTAGCATGAAAAGCAATCAAGTAATGAGTTAAAAGAAGGAAACTTTGGTATTTCATATTATCTTTCACTGAGGTATCAAATATTGGTATTGTTTGAACGGTTTGACAGAAAAAGGAGACTTATCATTGAGTATCACTAATTGACTTGAAATTTTAGGATATAAGATATGGATACAGATATCAAACCTCTATAATTTATTTTCAAGGCATTTATTATAATAAAAAATGCTACATACATTAAATATCAGTATTCATGTGCATGGAGAAAACCTTAAGAATAATAAATGTTAAAAAATGCTTTTCATTCTACTAAATACTGACTGCTGG